>PVJI01003137.1:0-129798 GCA_004026765.1 Micronycteris hirsuta
TCCAAATGGAACTGCTCCTTTTCTGATATCCCGTTAATGGCACTGTCATCATTTAATTGTTCAAGCAGAAACCTGAAGTCTTCTTAACTCCTTCATGAACCTAGACGTGTAACCAAGAACAGTGGATTCTACTTTTGAGTTTTTCCTCTACTCTCTTTCCATCTCTACTGCCACCATCCTATTCCGTATCACCAACATCTCTTACCAAGATAACTGAAAGTGTTGTAACCACGTTCACTGCCTTCAGACTTAACTTCTCTCTAATCCATGCTTTCTCCTCAGTCAAGATGATCTATCCAAAATGCAAACCTGATTGTAGCCCTCTCTTGCTGGAAAGTTTCAGTGACTTCATATTTGTGATTTGGCTAAAGTTCACACTCCCTTTAATATATTCCTAAGACTTGGCCTCTGCTAACCTTAATCTTTTGCCATCCTAGGCCTGCAACAATTAGTAGTATTCAGTGCATATTTATTGTTTTAAAAATAAATGTTTTTTTAAACAAAAGAGAAAAATCATCTTACTTCTGTGTCCTCAGACCCTAGAACAGTGCCCAGAATATAAGTAGGCGTGCAACAAATATTTCTTAAATCAAAGAAAATAGTAGAGTGGATAAAAAAAAGCTGTGGTACACTTACACAATGGAATACTTACACAGCAGTAAAAAAAAGGAACTCTTACCTTTTGTGACAGCATGGATGGTCATGGAGACTATTATATTAAGTAAAATAAGCCAGGTGGTGAGACAAACACCATCTGATCTCACTTATACGTGGAATTTAACGAACGAAATAAACTAACAAGCAAAATAGAATCAGAGGTATGGAAACATGCAACAGACAGCTGTAAGAGGGGAGGCAGGAGGGGGGACTAGATGTAAAGGTGAAAGGATTAGTCAAAGAACGTATCTGCGTGATCGATGGACATAAACTGTGATTGACCGTGGGAATGGGGGGTGGGCTGGGCGAAGGGCAGCAAAAGGGGGAAAACTGGGGCAATTGTAATGGCATAAAGAATAAAATATTAAAAAAAAGAAACATATGTATCAGTTCCAGTGACTTCAGAATGAGGATGAGCAAGAAAATGGAACTTTTTAAATCCAATCAGCATGTCTTAGAGTAGCATATTTACAAAAGTCATACTCTAGAATTGGCCAAGTTTTAAAACCAACCCCAGTGATCTCAGGGGAAAAAAAGCACTCAGCCAACTTCTTTGAAACTGATCATTTATTGTGAATAGAAAAAGCTGTTAAAATTTTACAAGACATAAAATACAAATTCATAATATCCTTATTACCTCTTACTTTTCATGATTTTAAATTATGAGTAAAAAGTAAAGCACATATTTAAACAATCACAGAATGTAATGTTCCATACTTAATCATTATATAACTAAAACAGATGAAGATACTTACTTTAAAATCAGGATATCTATTCCAAAGACACCTTTTTCTAACCTTTAAAGACTAATATTAAACAATCCACAGAGAGAAGAATTAAAGCTTGAAAATCTAAGAAGCAAAAAAATAATTAAGAAGTTGCTGAAAACAGTACCTATAGATAATGATATATATTAAGGATAATATCCAGATTGCTAATCTATATTGTTTAGGAATGAGAAATACTATTTCAATAAAAATAAAAACACCTATAAGAAAAAAAATAATTTAAGCACTCTATTCAATTTAAACACAAGATATATTGTCAATTCATTGTATTACTGAATTGAAAAAGTAAAATAATACTTGCCTCATATAAATAAGGATAATTTATCAAATGAGAAGGTTCACCTAATATCTATTCTCTCCAAAGGATATAAATTTATTCCTTTTCCTGGCTGGCATGAAATATCATGACTGAGTTAACCATTTGGGGATCACCAAACACAAGGTTATATCCCTACTGTGCACCAACATCAAAATACATTGCATATAGACTAAAGATCTGAATGTTTGAAAAAATGAAATCATAAAAGTATCATAAAACTATTTGTGAATATTTATAAAATCTTGAGAAGACTTTCAAAACACATTACCAGCTCTGACTGGTGTGGCTCAGTGTGTTGGGTGTTGTCCCACAAACCAGAAGGTCACCAGTTTGATTCCTAGTCAGGGCACATGCCTGGGTTGCAGGTCAGGTCCCCAGTTGGGGGTGCACAAGAGGCAACTGGTTGATATCTCTCCCTCTCTTTCTCCCTCCCTTCCGTCTAAAAAAATAAATAAAATCTTAAAAAAATACCATTAAAAAAAATCAGCCATGGCAAAGTTTGACAGATCATGACCATGATATATAAAAACATAAAGATAAGGATTATATTTATTTATTTGTAAAGATGCTATGTATATATTTTTAGAGAGAGGGGAAGGGAAGGAGATACAGAGGGAGAGAAACATCAATGTGTGGTTGCCTCTTGCCTGCCTGCCCCCTACCGGGGTGGGGTAACCTGGCCCACAACTCAGGCATGTGTCCTGACTAAGAATCAAACCAGGAACCCTTTGGTTCACAGGCCGGCACTCAATCCACTGAGCCACACCAGCCAGGGCAAGATTATATTTAAATAAAGTTTTAATATATTCACATACAATAAATCAAATGGTAGTACTGAGCATATGGTAAAAAGCAGTAAGAAGCCCCAGCTGGTGTGGCTCAGTGGATTGAGCACAGGCCTGCAAAGGCTTGTGGGTTCTATTCCCAGTCAGGGCACGTGCCTGGGTTGCGGGCTGGGTTCCCCAGTGAGGGGTGCGCAAGAGGCAACCACACATTGATGTTTCTCTCCCTCTCTTTCTCCTTCCCTTCCTGTCTAAAAAAAAAAAATAAATAAAATATTTTTTAAAAAGTGTTTAGAAAAAAACAGTAAGAAGACAATAATCACTGCCATGAAAAATGGGGAAAGGATGGGATAAACAAAAACAATTGCCAATACATTTAAAAACGTCCAACCTTTTTTCCTAATCAAAGAAATGCAAATTAAAATGAGATTCCATTTTTGCATACTCAATTACCAGAAAAAATGGGAGCAATGAGGCAATATGTATATAATAAAACTTTGTTACCATTTCAATATAGCAATTTTTCTTTTAGGATTATCAAGTGCTTCTAGAATTATCCAAAAAAGTCATAGATAGACAAAAAGATTTAGTTATACAGATATTCCTTATAGCTTTGTTTGTAGTATTTTAAAATTTGAAATAGGGGTTGTTTAAATTTGGCAAATTTAACACTGCAATGCCACAGAGCCATTAAAATAACACTAGAATATTAATAACATTGAAAATGCTTGTAGTAATTGTCAAGTTTAAAAAGCAGCTTACCAGTTTATGTACAATTTGCTTTAACATGTTTTCTATAATAAAAGTGTATTTCTTTACCAGTAAGAACTGTTTCCTATAAAGGCCAAAACATCACATTATCTATAGCCTTCTGTTTCAGTTCTATACTTCTCAAGCAAACTCCTGATTACCAACCTCTTTTTCCTAGGTATTTCCGTAACAGAAAAGGAATGCCCTGAACTGGAGAAGTTAACATTCCGTAAATTGCAAAGTGCTACCTCCCACTGTAGGTTTCTGGTGATACACAAAGCCTAGAAAGAAAATTAGAAGCCATTAGAGATGGAAACCAAATGGTTGAAAGGGAAGAAAAAATGCTAGGAATAAAGTAGGAAAGTCAGGGATCTCTAAAAGAAGCTATGGTATGGACAAATATGCTTGGAAACCCTTTGTAAAATTGTGAGTTCTGGATGATGAAAAGTAGTATGAAGGTGATTATTACCGCAGTGAAGTATGGGCAAAGGACGAGGTAAAAAAAAAAAATCTACAAAAGAACACATTTAAAAAAAGTTTAGCTTCTTTTCTAACTAAAAAAATGCAAATTAAAATAAACATGTTAAAAACCTTATTTTAAGGTACGGGAAGCCAAGAAGGCATACCAAAAGGAGGCAAGATTCAACACCAGTGTAGACTGACATGTCAGGGCAAATTTATGTCATAATTCTGCATTATGAAAATAAGTAACTTAAGTACATAATAACTAGAGCATTCCGTGCATCATATGAAGAACTTGCTTATTCTACACAAAAAAAACCAAACCTGAATTTCCTGCCTCCTACCATATACAGGTGGGCAAAAGTCGATTTATAGTTGTGAGTATGCGTGACAGTTTATTCTTGTATTATTATTGTATTATTTTACATACAAACAAATATAAACCTACTTTTGTCCCACCTGTAGTCTACAATTAAAGATCTAATTGTGAAGGTACAATTCTAAAGCAAATAGAAAAAAGTGTAGACTATTATTATGATTTTGGGACAGGGTAGGACTTTTTTAGCAAGACCCACAAAACACAAAAAATCAAGAAATTGATTGGACTACATCAAACTAAATATCCTTGTTCAACAAAGGACCTCATAAATAGAATTTGTAGATAGGAGATGGTCTTGGAAAAATTACTTGCAACATTTAAAATGGACAAGAGATAGATATTTAGAACATGGGTTGTTCTGTAAACAATTCGTAAATATTTCAGGCTTTGTGGGCCATACGTTCTCTGTTGCAACTGCTCAACTCCGCTGTGGCAGAATGAAAGCAGCCCCAGACAACACATAGATCAGGGGGTGTCAAGCTCATTTTCACCAGGGGTCACATCAGCCTCGTGGTTGCCTTCAAAGGGCCGAATATAACTTTAGGACTGTGTACATGTAACTACTCCTGAACAGTTAAGTGAGAGTTCAGCACTGCCGCCGAGCAGATAAAACAAGGTGGAGGGCCGGATTCAGCCCCTGGGCCTTGGGTTTGCCACCTGACAGAGATGAATGGATGTGACTGTGTTCCAATAAAACCTTTTACAAAAACAGGTGGTAAGTAGGATTTGGCCTGCAGGCTGTATCTTTGTCAACCCCCAACGTAGAATATACAAGAAATTCCTATGAATCGATAAGAACAATTTAGAACACTCAATGGAAAACCACGGCAAAGATATCAATGAGCAATTGGCAGAATAAGAAACCCAAATGGCTAAATGGATGTGCAACTTGATTAATAGTCTAAGAAATGCAAATGAAAAAGAAATTCCATTTTTCACCAAACAGATCTGTCAGGACATGAAAGTCAGATAACTCAGGCGGAGGGAAGGGTGTGGGAAACCATGGCACCCTCGTGCCTTGCCGATGAGTGTCAGTTATAGAGAGCCATTCTGGAGTGCAATCTGGAAGTGCTAAGTGAAATGAAGTATGTCTTTCAGTACTCCAAATACAGCAAGCTCTTTCATAAAGGGCAGCAGGAAACCTTATAACAAAACACAATACTTTTTAAATTTTGTAATTAGAGACAAGCTACATTAACTTAATTTTTCTGATTTCAATAATAAACAAAAACATCAACACAGACTGTCGCTAGTCTATAGACCAAATGTCATAAACTACTTTCTACCAATGTGTTTTAGACATGAAGACAATCTTAATACTCTTAGCGTCTGATGCTTTTACAATTTAGACTTTGATATCTTTAAGAGAACTGGCTTTAAGAAGCCTGATTAATGGTATGCAAAATTCACCTGACATAAAGTGAGACTTCAATTTTATAGGATGGACAGCCAATTACAGGGCTCTACTCTTAGATCCTTCTGGGTTTTCCCTCCTCTACAGTGTCAGAAACCCTTTAGTAGGTAAACTTGAGAAACAGTTGATAAGCAGGGACAATTATTGACTATCCATCAATCTTTAGCTAAATAAAACTGCCCTGGCTGGTGTAGCTCAGTGGATTGAGCATGGGCTGTGAACCAAAGGGTCGCTGGTTCGATTCTCAGTCGGGGCACATGCCTGGGTTGCAGTCCAGGTCCCCAATAGGGGGCCCATGAAAGGCAACCATACATTGATGGTTCTCTCCCTCTCTTTCTCCCTCCCTTCCCCTCTGTCTAAAAATAAACAAATAAAATCTTTAAAACAATAAAAAAAATAAAACTAAGGTATAAGGGTGTTTTTCTGTCTCTTTAATGGGAAATTAAACTACACAAACAATATAATCTGCTTGGCAATTAGAACTGCAACTTCCTTCAGCCTTTTTTTTAAGATTTTATTTTTTAATTTATTTTTAGAGAGAGGGGAAGGGAGGGAGAAAGAGAGGGAGAGAAACAGCAATGTATGGTTGCCTCTCACATGGCCCTCATGGGGACCTGGCCCGCAACCCAGGCATGTGCCCTGACTGGGAATCGAACCGGGACCCTCTGGTTCCCAGCCCGCGCTCAATCCACTGAGCTACACCAGCCAGGGCCCTTCAGCCATTTTTTTATGCCTTCACACTAAGTATAATCTGTTGTAGCATTAGGTTCTGAAATAAAGGCATTCTTTTTAGAATTCATTTTCCATGGTCTGATAAAATATACAATGGATTGTTCAAATTAGTGTGGCTTAAACACAGTAAGAGTAATTTGCAAATGCACAGAATTAACAAGGCTTATTGTCTCAGAGACAGTATATCATATACTTTACCTTAAAGGTTAAATCTGTTATTCCACTCTATTCCAATCCTTAAAACCACTTTAGAGTTGAAATAGCTGTGACATCACGGAAGTATTTTTCTTCCCCATCTCTTATCACATGTTCATTCAAAGCTTTGATTATATGAAAGCATATGTATACTACTGCTTGATGAATCATTAAAGTAAAAAAGGTTTACATTGAATTGCGTACTTTAAACAAGTAAACATTGTGATATTTAATTATATCTCAATAAAGCTGCTAATAAAAAAAGGTGATTTAGACAGTCAGTCACCTAGTCTTGTGGCTTGTAGCTGCAGTGCAATGGGATCAGAGGCAAGGAGGAGGAGTGCAGTGAGGCTAGCCAACCAGGAACTGGGCTACATTTCCAGCCTGTTTCATCTGGCCCTTAGTAACCTAGAAAGAGAATGTGTGCATGTGTGCTTATGAGAGATAGGCAGACTCTGTGAACAAGGGAGGAAGCACTAGGGCAAACGGTCAAGAAGAACCAAATGTTACTGTTGAAACACTTCTTTCACCAATTCCTATAAACACAGACTTACTTAAAGATTTCTGGCCCTGGCTGGTTTGCTCAGTGGATTGAGTGCTGGCCTTCAAACCAAAGGATCATCAGTTCGATTCCTGGTCAGGGCACATGCCTAGGTTGCAGGCCAGGTTCCCAGTGGGGAGCTTGAGAGGCAACTACACACTGGTGTTTCTCTCCCTCTGCCTCTCTTAAAATAAATAAAATCTTAAAGACTTCTGTCAGTCACTAATAAAAGGAAACGACAGCCCCCTCCCTTTATCCACAAACATGCCATTTTGAAAACAGCAGCGAGAACACAGGAGTCCTATTTCAGACTTCTTTCCAAAGCCTGCAACAACGCTGACATATGGGCTGCTTGAGCGTGAGTGGAAACTGAAGGCTGTTTTCAGAGTCAAGAATTAAAAAACAACTAAGATCAAACTTTATGTAAAGGGAACAATTTTGATAGAAAATACAAGTATATTTTAAAAAGACAACACATAGCCTTGGCTGGTGTAGCTCAGTGGATTGAGCGCGGGCTGGGAACCAAGCGGTCCCGGTTCGATTCCCAGTCAGGGCACATGACTGGATTGCAGGCCAGGTCCCCGTGAGGGCCATGTGAGAGGCAACCATACACTGCTGTTTCTCTCCCTCTCTTTCTCCCTCCCTTCCCGTCTCTCTAAAAATAAAAATAAATATAAATCTTAAAAAAAGAAAAAAGACAACACATAGATGATGATAAAACATAGAATGCTGGTACTCGTTTATTTTTTTATTGCTATACATCAAATGCCAGCAACTCTGGTATTTTCCAGTTAAACCTTAAGAATGAATTACAGCACAGTCAAAAGATTTAGAGAAAAAAAATCTCTGTGCACCATTAGTACATGGACATTCCATAAATACCACAGGACAAACTGATGACTGAGAGCCGCATATCCATGACGCACATGTTTACAATTTACTGTTAGAACAGACAATGACCTACAAGAGTGATTATCAAAAGGTCGAGTTTAACTGTATATCTTTTAAAACTGAGATGCTGAAGAGAATATATACATTCTTTACAGACTGTAGGTGATTTTTAAAAATCCTCAAAAATGTAAACAATGCAGAGCAGGAACACTGGAAATAAAATTTTGTTGAACAAAGTGACAACACAGAAAGAACGCCTTCTTCAAATGCTCAAGAGGATTAATTTTTCTAATTGCTCAACGGAAACCAAAATGGGTTATTTTCATAAAGATGACAATATACCAGGGACACACAGACCTTCTGAGTTATTTTTTATGTTAACATATATTTATAGTAAATATTTAATAGTTTTTATAGCTTAAATAGATCCATGCTTTCCTAATCCATAAATAACACTAAACATCATCCATTCAACCACATTTATTAAGTATTTATGATGTCTCATGCACTGTGTCAGGGATGCAAAGATGAGTGTGACATGGTCCTTGCTCTAGAAGTGCCCACAATCAAGTTGAAGAGATAACACGTAACATTTCCTTCCTTTCTCACATGATGAGGCCATTTCTACACAAATGGGGCTGATCTGCGCAATACCCTAACATAATGGTTCCCAAACCTTGACCCTATGGAGCTACAAAAAAAATAAATAAATAAAAAGATGTGTTTGGGTTTTTTTTTTCCACCCAGAAAAGAAAATTAATGGGAGGGATTTTTCTCTACTAAATTTTTCTCAGTTTTTAATAAACTGACCTGCACATATACAACATTTTCATTAGTAAACTTTTTAGTTCATGTACTCGAATTCATTATGCAAGTATTTCATGGTATTCCCCAAGTTCTACCTGAACAGGTCTGAACACCATACTGCTAGTACACTTTGATCCTGAATCTGCCTACAATAGAACAAATGCCTTTTTCCTGGGATAAACCAATAATCTGTATGGTTTTAGTAGTGGTAATAACTGACCACCTCAAGTCATTAATTAATTAAAATCACACTCAATACATAATTTGTTTAAGAAGGCAGGCAAATGCGTAATACAATCTAAAGAGTTTGTTACAAATGATTAAAAAGTTTTAGTACCTAAATAGCAACTCAGTGATCTGCAAAAGGTAAACCCCATGGAAGACTTCACTTAGTGAAGAAGTTGGCTACATGACCGTTGGTGTTCCTGAGTGTATGAGAGAAGCATGCATTTGTCATCAAAGAAAAGCATGCTTATACACTTCTAAGACTTCAGTGGTCTGCTGACTTTCCAAATCTCCTAGGGCTGCATCTCCCTGGGAATTAAGTATTGAGTTTTTCAGGCACAAGAGTTGGTTCCGAGGCTCTGGCAAATTCATGTTTGCACTCACATACAGCCATTCTCATTGTATTACCAAGTCTTCTGTGGACCTACTGAGGTAGCTTAGGAGAAAGGTGGAAAGCCAGGACTAGATGTTTTATTACCCAACACAGAGAAACATGGGGAGCTGCTGGTGAGGACAGAGCATAGCTGAGCTTAAGGTAGTTGCTTCTTGAAGACAGGAACCCAGGAGCTAGGACCCAGATAGCCCCAGCAGCATGAGAAAATATCTACCCTGGAAGGGTTCCAAGCTTCAAAGCTCTGTAGACAGTGGTAACCAGGATTGCAGAGGTCCTGTGATGTGTCCTGTGATCTGTTGGAAGACCTAGCTCAGTTCTGAGGTTAAACCTTAACTGCCTCAGCCCACATGCTGCAAGTAGGAAACACTTCCTGCAGCTCATTATAAATGTCAAGGCTAAGTGCTACTTCGAGGGACTGGAAAACACATTCTCAAAGAGGTAACTCTTGTGGGGCAAAAAAAATGTCTCAAGATATTGTGGGCTCTACTTCCCACTTTGTTCACTTATTTGGTATCATTTGACAAAGATTTTCCCTTTCCTGTCAGAGATTCTTTGATAGAATTTTGTTAATTTAATTGTCATCAGACCTCAATTATCAGAGTACAAAACAATACACCATTAAGTTTTAGAATACTTTTCAAACAAGACCAAGGGCAAGAGATATAGGCCAAGAAAATGCTCACCCTACCACTTGGCCAAAGTCTGGTCCCCTTCAAATCTGGATTAATGATGCTTTTTCAAGAAGTTTCTTTCAATTAATTCCACCTAATTCTGTTCTCCTTTAAATTATTGCGACATGATTTGTAGTCACACAAAATGGTTTAGTAAGAATCTGCACTTGTTTAGAAATTGTTCCACAAGCATCTGCAGTTTGTAAGTTCAGTCTTTAAAACTAAAATGTAGTCAAGAACTATACGTTGCATTTCTTCTGTTTATTCCCATCAGAGTTGGGATACTCTGGATATAGGAGGAGCTTACAAGTTGTTGGCTAAAATGTAATTTTAAGGGAACACTTTATATTTCATACCAAGTAATGGTTTTCAATATTGCATGTTGTAACTCAGAGATTCTGTCAGATGAGCGTAAATATTACCGTGCTGTAACCATCCAGAGTCCAAGGGTCACGTTGGCAGCCAAAAGTACACTGCCACCCAGCAAGATGAAAAATCCTATCAGATCTTTCACATCATTGTCTCCAATCACTGAGGTAAGGGTAGCATCAAGGAAAGAGTTTAGAATCCACTGTCCGTCCAAAGCGAAGCAGGGTACTGCATTAACAATAGCCAGAGCTCCTGAGAGAGAAATTAGGTACCTGGTTAAAATCAATTAAGGAGCCTACAGTGAGGTCTGAGTGGAAACCACGTCTCCAGGAGTCAGAAGATATCTCTGCCCACCAGTACAGGCCATTCCTTCTTAGATATCTACTATTTAAAACAAACGACATATTATTTCAAAGTTCAAAAACCTTGACTAAAAAAAAAAGGCCTACCATCTGTAAACTATGGTAATCTATACTGAACTCTTAGACCAAGTCTTTTTAATTCTTTAAAAAAAAAAGGATTTCATTTATTTATTTTTAGAGAGAGGGGAAGGGAGGGAGAAAGAGAGGGAGAGAAACATCAATGTGTGGTTGCCTCGCATGTGCCCCTAACCAGGGACCTGGCCCGCAACCCAGGCATGTGGCCTAGACTGGGAATCGAACCGGCAACCCTTTGGTTCACGGGCTGGCACTCAACCCACTGAGCTACACCAGCCAGGGCAGTCTTTTTAGGTCTTTAATGATACAACAAGGAAAGGAATGTGGAAGGAATAAGAAATAAAAGAGCCCTAACCAGTGTGGCTCAGTTGGTTGAATGTCATCCTGCAAAGTGACAGGTCGCCAGTTCGATTCCTGTTCAGGGCATGTGCCTGGGTTGCAGGGTTTGTTCAGTGCCCGGTTGGGGCACGTACGAGAGGTAACTGATTCGTGGTTCTCTCCCTCCCTTCACCTCTATCTAAAAATAAATAAATATAATCTTTTAAAAAAGAAAAGAGAATTATTTTTTGATCCTTATAAAGCATTTTGGCCCCATGGCCTTTATTTTACCATCATTTATAAGGTTATAGTGTAAATATAATTAAGTCTACTTTACTATCATCTATAAGGTTATAATGCAAATCTCTGAGACAAAGCTACAATCTACAAGATACAATATTGATTGCACATATTTTTTGGTAACTGCTCATTTGTTTTCCATTTCTTTCTTTTTTTGCAAATCATTGCAGAAATTAAAAAGATTTAAAAGTGGCAATAAAGTAATTAAAATTTAAAAAAATGGTGAAAGGAAACTCTCCAAAACTGTTCAGTTTATTCAAATTCTATATAATTATCAGTTTTTCAAAAAATTTAATCTTGTATATGCAAACATATAATAATATACTAAAGAACAGGAGAGATTTTGTCCTCTGAATTGTCATTTTAGTAGTGGAAACCAGTTTGCTCTCCCGTATGCATTCCTCCATTTGCTCAGCGCTTACAGGCTCAGAAGAGGCAGAATTCATCACCTCACTAGAAACTGGAGTTTTTATCCTTTATAATTCAATTCTTAATTTGTACTCTGTGTTCCTTCCCTTCCATGCCCTTAACCTTTCTCCTTCCCTGATGAATCTCTTTCCTCTGACTTCTTCCCTCCTAGGTACGATCTGATATTTTTCAACCTTAAAGTCTGTCTTTTAGTTGTTAGTAGTTAATTGTTACTTGCAAGGTATACACATGCTCTATTCAAGGTAAGACTGATCAAATTCCAAATAAAACTTTTAAAAGTTTCACACCAGAAAGGATACTTGACAAATGTCTCCACAACCACAGGCAGATCTATGCTTAGAAAGTTAAAACGTGGGATAAAACTGGTGATGCTCACTAAAAAAGAAAAGGAATAATGCATATTAT
This sequence comes from Micronycteris hirsuta, assembly GCA_004026765.1. Taxonomy (NCBI): domain Eukaryota; kingdom Metazoa; phylum Chordata; class Mammalia; order Chiroptera; family Phyllostomidae; genus Micronycteris; species Micronycteris hirsuta. The sequence continues at coordinate 12,266 of PVJI01003137.1, forward strand.
TCAAAAACAATAGCGTTATTAATTTTACCAGTCAAAAATTGGGCTAGCCTATTAAATTGGTTGAGAAAGTCCTTCTCAAACATACGCAGGAGGTTATGCCCCTCATATAAAAACAATCAATTATTCTAACAACATCTAATAAAAATAGTGGAATACAGAAATTCATGTCCTAGGGTGTACTTATATATATTCTGAGGTAAGATAAGATAAAATTGACTATATACCAAATACTAATACCAAATACAGAGACTGACTTAATAAATATAGAATTTATATCAAGAGCCCTTAACCTTCCAAAGAGGTATAAACCTTAAAATCACATTCACTACAACTATTATGCCACTTAACCTTTCTGGTCTCATTTTTTCCCCTTCATTGCTAAACCAAGGATTAAAACTAGAGAATTTTTAAGGCCTCTTCCACTCTGTGGATTCCATAATCCTGTTTTGTTCAAAATATTCAAAAACATTCCTGTAATTAAGTAGAACCCAAAGTACACTCTTTTGAATTACCCTAAAAGGGGACCTTTTCTCATTTGTTCAGGATGTATTTAATATTTACATCCTAGAGTCACTTAGTGTAAAACTCAACCAATAAGCATGACCCAGGTTATAACTCAGGATATGACTATGAAGCAATGAGAGTCTTTTAAAGAGTAACATAAAACCAACTGACAATAAAGAAAATGTGCTTTGTCCATACAATGGAGTATTATTCAGCCATAAAAATCATGTACCAGAACAGCCTACAACACGAACAGACCTTGAAAACCTTATGCTAAGTGAAAGAAGCTGGTCACAATATATTCTATTTATGTGAAATGTGATGAACAGGCAAATTTATAGAAACAGAGAGTAGACTAGTGATTGCCAAAGGCTGGGGGTTGTTGTGGAGAAATGAGGAGTGATTGCTTAATAGGAATGGGGTTTCTTTTTGAGGTAAAAATATTCTGGAACTAGATTTTGGTGATGGCTGCACGACTCTGAATATATGAAAAACTACTGAACTGTATACTTTAAAAGCATAAATTATGTGGTAGCTGAATTATGTTTCAGTAAGTTATTTAAAGAGGAACATAAAAATCTTATACAAGCCCTGGCTGGTGTGGCTCAGTGGACTGAGCACTGGCCTGTGAGCCAGGGGGTCACTGGTTCGATTCCCAGTCAGGGCACATGCCTGGGTTGTGGGGCAGGTCCCCGGTGGGGAGTGCATGGGAGGCAACCACACATTGGTGTTTCTTTATTCCTCCTTTCCTTCTCTGTAAAAATTAATAAATAAAATCTTTAAAACAAATCCTACACAAAATGAGTGAGACATATGATCTTCAGCCATATGGAAAAGCTGTATATTTAGTCCAATCGTGTTGCTACTGGCCCAGTTTTGAAATTATGTTTACATAAAATTCATGTGTCACACACGAATTACTTTATTGTCATATCCCTATGATTCCTAGCATTCTCTGGGGTACGCTGCTCTTGTCACTGATTTGGGAGCTTGGATAAATTTAATACATTTTCACAGAATGTCTGAGAGATCAGCTCTGTGATTTTTCCTTCGCATAAACGGTGGAGAAGGAAAAATATATTGCTCTTCAAAGGCAGACAGGGGATTCAACTCCATCTTGTCTTATAAATCCAGATTATCTTTCTACTGTCTAAATTTTATTTAATGCTTAAGAATAAATTAGGAACACCCAAAACTAATAAACTTTTGTACATCAATTGTAACTAAAAAGTTAATAAAAATAAAAACTAAAAAAGTACAAGTTAACAGGGCTTTGAAAACTAACCAAATTTATAATCAATAAAACTAATGCAAGGATTTGTACTGAGCTTCTACTTCTGAGAGAATATGCCATCTTAATGATTTTCTGAAGGTCTACCACCAAAATACTCACCTGTGTAGTGCAGATGCAGTGGATGTCCTACGTACAACATATCAATTTGAGGTGGATGTTTCACTTTTATTAAGCGAGTGTGAGTCTCCAAAGAAGGTATTATGCAGAAACTTGAACTTGAGCTTTTTTTGCAATCTTTATTGGTTCTACAAACTTGGGTGGCTTCAACTGCTTTCCGGGCAGGTAGGCATGTATGCTATGAATAAAATATTAATTAGTCAATACTAAAAATGATTTATTAAAAGAAAAACACCAAGTTACAGTCCTTTGATATCTTTCATGTCACCCAGCATATTAGGAAAGAAGTTCATGTAAAAGAAATGCCATTTATGTGCACATACTATAAATTAGATTCAAGTATTCTACTTTGTCCAAATAAGATATTACCACTATAAATTTTTAGAGATTCTCAGATGAAAAGTGACATGTGAAATGTAGAGATTTTAGTAAAATGATACAAAAGGGAAAAGTTTTCATATATTCCATTTTAGCTCTATCTGCTTATTTATAATTATATCAGACAAGCAAGACAGCTTCAAGGACAACTTACCAAACGCTTATTAAAATTATTTCTGTAGGAAAAGCACACATCTGTGAGGCTTTGATTGTTACAGCATTCAGTTGAACCGTCTAGTCGTTTGTATGCTAAAGAGAAATAGTTTATGAGAATCTGTTATATAGAAGTACACTGTAAGGAAATTTTGCTTCCCAGACAAAAACAGTAAGTAAAATGCATAGGAATTCAGAAACAACTGGATAAGTTAGAGCTCAGCTTAATGACTACTTACTGTAGTTTGATTTTACATTACAAAAAGATGTATGTTCAATTTGAAATCAAGAAGCAGCACTTACCCTAGGTTATCTGTCTTCATATAAACTTACCCACTCATAAAGCTGGAGCTCCAGTGTCTCAGTGGGTTTTGCAATAATTCTAGCTGGTCAAGCACAAGTATTTAATGAGGCACTATTAGCTGCCCTAATGCCACTGATCCAGTATGACTACTGAACTCCTGTGCTGTGGTGTTAGCAAACAGAGTGGGCCAAAGGATACCTGAGAGGCTCTCATTCCTAAGGAAACACTTTTCATATCAAACACCTATCTCAACTCTAGGCTTACCTTGGGGCTTTCCTCCCCAAACCAGGGCAGCCCAATTCGACCCCACAGAAGTGTACACATTTGCCTGCATACCAATAATCCAGTTACCATTTTTGGAAGACAACAGAAACAACTGTATATTCTCAGTATTAATTTATTTTTTTAAAGTTCTTTGGCAGACTGCTTCACTGATACCTGGGGCAGAATAAGGAAGCTAAATCACTGACGCAGATGGCATGAAAAGTGATTTCCATGTCTTTAGTTTGGAAGATTTCCTGCATTTAGCACATCAAACTTGTAAAGCATAAACTGATGTATGGAAAGGACGAATTAAATGTAGAATCTTATATACATACTACCATACTCAGATGTGCTGAGGAAGACAGACTCAAGAACAAAGTTACCACAGAATTACAAAGAGAAGTACATTTTCCAGTATAAAAAAAAAGCTTCTTTATTACAAGAGTGTCTTCAGAAACACTAGCATGAAAACGTTAGTTTATATGCAATGTGATTTTATAAGCACTTTTCATCTGTTTGTTTTTAAATAGTTTTTTTTTTTTAAACTAGGTTATTTAAGGTTATCTACACTGGATGTTGCCTCACCACCATTGCTCTCTCTCCTTGGCCAACATAAAGTGGAGAACAAAACAGGTAAAGCAAACTAAACAATGCATCGATTTCTCCTCTGCAATAGTTGGCTGCATGGGTAGTTTTGCTTTCTTAGCGTAACTGAATAGATACTTAAATTTTGGTTGACAAATCATTTTTTTTGACAAATCATTTTTAAAATATGAAAGCAAACTGTGAATACCTAATGTCACTGACAAACCTGTGCCCACAGTCACTTGTCACCTGAATGATAAAGCATAAGGTAAAAGTTGTTTAGAATTTTATTTTATTTTTTCCCAAGATTTTATTTATTTTGAAAGAAGGGAGGAAGAAAGAAACAGCAATGTGTGGTTGCCTCTTGCGCCCCTCCAACTGGGGACCTGACCCACAATCCACGCATGTGCCCTGACTGGGAATCAAACCAATGACCCCTTTGGTTTGCAGGGCAGCACTTAATCCAATAAGCCACAACAGCCAGGACTGTTCAGAATTAAAAAAAAAAATCAATCCCAGCTAAACCCCTCCATGTTCTCTTTGGTCAACTGCTAAGTCCCACCAATATTTACCTCCTCACTATTTTTCTCCTTATCTGTTCCCACTTGAGTACAGACTCTAATTCCTTCTCACCTGAACCATCTGAACAAAGCCAGAATGAGTCTTGTTTACTCACCACCAAGCTGGCACATGCAAACCTGTCCTACATACTAAATGCTTCAAATTAACCAGCCAATGTAGAACCATAAGAATGTAACTCCTCTCGTCTAACATTTCCAAAGACTTTGCACTGCTCCCAACTAAAGTCTAAATTTCATAGCCTAAAACTTAAAGACTTTCATTTTTTATCATCTTATCTCATACTATTCTCTTGCTGAACCAGATTACTAGCAGGTATTTGAACACTTTTCTAGTCATGGTGCCGAGGTTCATTTCTATCTTGGCCTCCTGAAATTAAACACACCGTTAGGACCAACTCAAAGGGCTGCTGCTATGAATTTTGCCCCCATCTCTCAGTCAAGACTGACTGCCATTGCTCCCACCACTCCCGATGTTTCTAGTCATCACTTTACATCTGACCTAGTGCTAGACTAATGTAGGCACAGTCTGTTTCTTTGACTAGAAGCTCCTTTAAGGTTTCTCAGTATCTTATATAGGGTAGATAATTCAAGATGCATTCAACACTTACATGATGTTCTATATTACTTGTCTTTGTATTAGTAATTATTTTTTTTAAAAAATTACATCATGCCCTGGCTGGTACGCCTCAGTTCGTTGAGTGTTGTCCTGCGAACCAAAAGATCACCTGTTCCATTCCTGGTCAGGGCACACGCCTAGGTTATGGGTTTGGTTCCCAGTTGGGGTGCACACATAAGGCAACCAGTCGATGTTTCTCTCTCATGGTGATGTCTCCCTCCTCTCTTTCTCTCCCCCTTCTCCTCTCTAAATAAATAAATAAACAAACAAATAAAATTATACCTGATACTTGATCACTAACTTTTCTTGGAGGATTGTATACAATATAGAATAGAAGTCAAGAATTTGCTATTACTGTTGATACAGCATGTGGTAACACAAATGCTTAAAAGGGTCAAGCAAATACCAAAATAAATGAAGTGGATAGTGTGTGGAAGAGCAGAAAGCAGTAGAGACTGTAATGAATTAGAAAACATATACCCTATTCTAAGGAGTTAGCAGCCAGGCCACTCAACTTTGGGCCCAGATTCGACAGTTCATCCATTTGACTTCAAGAGAAATCAGAAAGCTGGACCTTCACTCTAACCCTCTTGAATTTTAAATATTAGCAGCCACTTAAAAATTTAAAAAAATATAGGGCAAGCCAAACCAAATACATCTGCCAAGGCTGGATTTGGCCTCTAGACTTCCACCGGTTTTCTACCTCTGGGTAATGGCTTCTTTCTATGGTGATTTTTCCAACCCAAACATAAAGCCGTGGCTGTGAATGTCCTGACAAGATTAAGTATCTAATAACACACAGAATTTTCCAGTAAAAAGTTAAATACCTCGTTACTGTGTGAGAAGTAAACTTGATATTTCTGTTTATCAATTTAAGAAAAGTTAGGTCTAAAAATATTTTATTTTAGAATTCTACTGGGTCACATTAAAAAAGTATGAAATAATAAAATATTTCTCTTAGAGAAGAGCACATTGTGGGTTACATACCAACCTTCTGCCAACTGAAAAGTTTTGGAAGATGATAAGTGGCTCTGAAGAGGAAAAATTTACAAATATTTCAACCTTAAAAAAAAAATCAGGTTAGCCCACTTAATCAGCATTACCACAAAGGAGACAATCGGACACTGCCTCCTGACGTGATGTGACAGGAAGTACTGAGTACCGCCCAGGAGTGCTTTTGCCACCTTCCTCAAATGGATCCTGAGTATAATCAAGCCTATAGGCCTAATCACTGTTTGTAAGAAATCTGGGGGACATATGAACATATTAATGACATCAGAAGGATAACATATAATTAGACAAATCCAGAATATGGGAAATCCAACAAAACAAAGGACTCAGTTTTCTTCAACAAACAAATGATATCACAAAAAAAAAAAAGTTAAGGAGAATTGTTACAAGTTAAAAGAGACTTAAAAGACATACCATCCAACTGAAATAAGCCGAGGGGAAAACCATACCAGGGAAAACAAGCGGGATATTAGGAATTATTGTTAATTTTGTCAGGGTTTGATAACAGTACTGTGGTCATGTTTAAAAAGTCACCATCTGGCCCTGGCTGGTGTAGCTCAGTGGATTGAGTGCGGACTGGGAACCAAGCGGTCCTGGTTCGATTCCCAGTCAGGGCACATGCCTGTGTTGTGGGCCAGGTCCCCAGTGAGGGCCATGTGAGAGGCAACCATACATTGCTGTTTCTCTCCCTTTCTCCCTCCCTTCTCCTCTCTCTAAAAATAAATAACATCTTAAAAAAAAAGTCACCATCTGTTAAAGACATGCTGAAGTTTATGGATGAAATAATAGGATGCCTGGGATGTACTTTAAAAATACTCCCCCCAGAAGTGAGGTGATTGGATGAAAAATATTGGCAAAATGTTGATAATTGTTGAAGTTGGAAGAAGGATGCATGAGTTTACTTATACAACCCTCTTCACTTTTATGTTAAGTTTGAAAAGTCTATTTTATAATACAAAGTTCTTAAAAATGGTTATACATGCAAAATTACATTTGGAAAAAAAAACTTTAAAAATCAGTTCTTACTACTTTATCATTGTTGCACACAGCACTTCAGTAAGGTTATTTCTGATTGTTAATCATATTTCCTAACCCCAGTAAATACGGACAAGTATCCAGGGCATATCTTGACTTAAAGATAGAGTTTATGAGCACAATTTGTGTCTTCTAACACTTCTAACAATTTGGAATCCCATAATTTTATATAAAGAGTGAGGAGACTGATTTTTCAGAGCTGAAAGAACTCAAAATAAATTTGGCAGCTTCTGAGAATAAACTTGCTTCAACCTGCCACCTGCTACATGGAACAATAGATCTGACTGCAGGGGATATTTCTGGAAGACAAAACTACTTCCACTGAATGTCTGCCACATAAAATAATGACCCCAAAGAGCTTTGGACATGCCATCATCCATATCGCACAGGGACATTTAATTACTGGAATTTAATTGGTTGTGATTGAGCTTAAAATCTGACTTAACCCAATTTCTAAAAAAGAGTTTATTTAGAAAGTATCAAATTGTAAACAAATTGACGGCAAAGAACATACATGTACCTATCTTAGGGGAGCCTAGTCCTATGGTTGCTTATGTCCAAGGGTGATAGTAAGAATGTTTAATAACCAGCATGGTACTGATGGTAGCACGATTCATTTCAGCTCTGACTCAGCCCTACTTCATTCTTAGGTTTTTAGGTCAAGTTAATCCCACTCTTCATACAGCAGAGGGTCAACCTCTGCAAAGGCAGAGGGTGTACAATGAGTCTCTAAAAGGACTAACTAGAAGCAGAACTGAAACTGCTACCGGTTAGGGCTCCGTAGCAAAGCTGCCAAGTTCCCTTGGTCCCCGATACCTGGACCCAGAAAAGCTCATCTAATCCTACTGCCCAAGGTGGCAGATATAACCAGAATCTTTCTATGAGTTAATAGAACAGTCAGGAAAAGCCCTGTGGAACTTTCCATGCCCACATTTTCCATGGGAGACATCAAGTCTTAAATATGGACTCAGACATAGATTTTGAATCTTAAAGATATTCACATGGACTCTGACTTAATACTAATATAACTAATGAAACCTTTCACCCATGAGAAACAAACGGAAGTATCCCTTGAACAACAATAACTGAACTGACAAATATCGACACACACCTAAGATTATGGCATAAATGTTATCTTACGCAGGCACATGTCAAGTACCACTGCTTTCATCACGGCAAACCTCTTGCAATGAGAGAAGTATTAGCAGAAACAAAATCCAGGAGTGGTCATGAAGGTAACCTCCGGAAGCGTGGGGTTTTTGTTTTTAAAGCTGCTCTAAAGTTACAGACCAATCACATTATTAGTAAGTCAATTGTGACCTTCAGATCAGAGGAACATCGACACTGCCACAGGGCCACTTTCCATAACTTGTGGGCAGTTCAAAAACCATGCTTTGGATGATGCTTTCACTAATACAACTCAGGAGGCAAAAATAATCCAGCAATTTGATTTCCCTCAACTCTATTTTCATCTCGAAGGAAACCATTTAGATTACATCAACAAAAGGTTGAAGGGGATGACAGATTGCCACAGAAAACAGCGTGCAAAGGGATCATGAGTTACATGTGCACTTAAAGAAACTTAATAAAGAATCTGTACAGTATGTTGGCTTAAAAAACACACACAAGATGCCACAAGCTTAGTCCATTCACCTTTTCTGAAAAACCACCACTGAAACTCAGCAACATCCGCATGATTTAGCTCCTTGCCACTGGGTCCAGAAGGCCAGGCAGGAGACAACTTGCACCTGCATTTTCACAGTTTCTCCATTCACCTGGCACATAACAAACTGGTGTAACAATTCAAGGTCTCTGCTTCCACTGTGCTGACTTTTTCCCTCAGCAGAAAAGCATCAACAGGAGATAGATAGCCTCCTACCTGCTGCAAATACAGGGGAGGGCAAAAGTAGGTTTACGGTTGTTCATATAGAAAATAATAATAAATAATAATAAAACAATAAACTGGTTTGTGTACTTACAACTGTAAGCCTATTTTTGCCCACCTCTATATTCTGTTCAGCAGTATAGTCCACTTCAGGGGTCTTGACCTCTGCCAAACCAGGGAATTCCTTTTTAGAGAGTTCTTCCCAAGTAGGAGCCAGATTCTTACAATGACCATACCATGGGGCATAAAACTTGGTGAAGGTTATTCCTTCTGCAATGATGTCATTTAAGTTATTTTCTGTGAGTGCCAACACAGTGCCCTTGTTGGCTTCAGGCTCAGCAGCCAGCACTGGGGCCTCTGGGGGCTGGATGGTCTCTGGGCACCCCCAACCGAATTCGGGAGCGGCGATGCCATACACTCTCTCAGTGACCCCAGATACCACTTTGCCTTGTACTGGTCAATCTTTTCACCACCTCAGAACCAGAGAAGAGTAGGAAAGCCACAAACCTAGTGTCCTGAACAGAGTCCACAGTGCTGTAGACAGTTAACCTTGTCAATCTTGACAGTTTCAGAATGTTCACAGCCTAGAGCTAGTTGCTTTGCGGCTGGGGCCTGAGCTTTGCGATGACCACACCACAGAGCAAAGAACTTCAAACTGGTCACCTTCTGCGACTTGTAGCTCGAAGTTGTTTGCTGAAAGCTCATACAGCTCTGGGCTCTGGGCTCTGGGCGGTTCTACTTCTGACTCTGGTGTGACGGATTCTTCATTCAGTGTCTGCAGCATCCAGTTTTCCAGTGTTTGGAAGTCCCATGGACCTTGGTACTTTACAGCTTCTTGGCCAGGCTGAAAAACTTTAAGATGGGGTATTCTTGCACCCCTGAAAGGAGCACACGTCTGAGTTGGCTGTGTAGTCCACTTTAGCCACATAGACTTTGTCATCTTCCCTGCTGCCATACTTGTCTCCCAGATTGTTCCAAGCAGGTTGTAGCCAGTGGCAGTGCCCACAGAACATGACAAGTGTGCGGTCCTCTGGATCCCGTGTGTGAACATGTCAGCTATGTAAAGGTACTTGGCATGCAGGTCCTACCCTATCCCACCTTAGGCCCGTTTGCCGCCACCATTGCTGTACCTGGCTCTTAGGCCGTGGTACTTCAGCACCCGCTGCTGCTATGGCCAAACAAACAGCAGCAGTAGCTGTCCACCCGGGGTCAGAGGCCAGGGCAACACTGGGAGGAAGCATGGGTGGGTTGGGGGTGGGGCATGGAGGTGTGGCTGGTGCCCTCCCCCACCCCTGCCCAGAGGGGCCAGGCTGGAGCGTTCTCACAGTGGCAGCAGGTCTCCTCCATGGTGCCAGCCCCCTGCCCCGCAGAGCATACAAGTTTTTTTTTTTTTTTTAAATGCATAAGTAGATATAAGAGTCCTGAAACTCAAATATGATGTTACACAATTAGGAGTTTCACAATAATGCAAAATAAAGGTAGCATACATATTAATACCCGATTTACCAAGAATGTTACTAGTTTGGGCCTATTATTACTTTTATTATTTGTTTTATTTTACTTTTAAAAAACATTTTATCTATTTATTTTTAGAGAAAGGGGAAGGGAGGGAGAAAGAAAGGGAGAGAAACATTAATGTGTGGCTGCCCCATGAGCGCATTCTGACTGGGAACTGAACTGGTGACCCCGATTCGCAGGCTGGCGCTCAATCTGCTGAGCCACACTAGCCAGGGCTACTTTTCTCATTTGATTTAAAGAAATTAGAACAAAATAAATCTATAGACATAATCTAAGATTGGTAAATGGCAAAGTTCACCAAACTGCTGCTTGGAGTATTATACTGAAGGAAACATACATACCTCTCACTGGGAAGCTTAACTGCTGTAAAGTGGATGCACTTATGCAGTAACCAATTTGGGGTTCATAGGCGATGGTATCTAGACATTCATTCCAATCTTGAACATTAGTAACAGGACAATCCTGTAGATGGGTAACAAGGTCTCCCACAAAAAGGCCTCTGGGTCCAACTGCAGGTGAGTCCTTGGAAAGAGGGCAAAAACAAATCAGATAATATGTGTAAACAAGCTATGATTAATTTCAGCAAATAACTGAAGACACTAAGTTGATTAAGTAGATTATTTTGAACAATACAGAAAACAATCCAGCTTTGAATCCAAGATGTATAATATTAGAAAATTAAAACAAAACCCAACGATTACAGTTACTTTTACTACTTCTCCAAGATTTTGAATTTTTTGCAACTGAGAAAACAAAAACCCACTTGCCAGCTGTTAAGATTAAAATGATAGCTTTTTAAAATAAACTGCTACTAATTTTTTTGTGAAAGTAGTTATCAATAGAAGGCCTTCATTTTCCCTATATCCTCAGTGGATAAAACTGTCAGGCAAGTCCTTATCTAGATACAGTCCCAAATAAGCAGTTGATACTGTCAGCACAATGAATATATGAGCTACTTGCCCACAAAGATAATTTTTCTCTTCCCCAAGTCTGAGTAGAAGACTTGATGCCATCTCAGTAGTTATTGACTAAGGGAGTGAAATACAGAGTTGAAGACATAAGCTCCCACGAAATGTTCTGGCTGGCTAGCCTAGGTTTCATCTTTCTTACTTCTTATGAGTAAAGATATTTGACTCAAAAGCAGAGTTATAAAAATAAACAGTAAAAGTCAATGATGCATTTTATTAACAAACTACAAGTAGAAAATCTTGATACTATTTTTGTAACTAAGAACGGAAACAATTTTTAGTTTTTTAAAAAAGAGAGTGTGTTTTGCAAAACTATTTGATTTGAAAGGGCTGCCAATAATTTCTTCAGGAGAAACTGAGCACTGTCTATGAGAACTTGAATGAAAGTCCCTGATATAAAATGCTTAGTGTTACATCACAAAATCTGGTAAAAGAATGCCTAAGTAATCCATCATTTACCTCAGCAACTTCAGTGATTAGCACTCCAACTCCAGTGTAGTAAAAGGGGAGGAGAATCACAGGGAGGAGGACAAGAGCTAAAATTCCCAGGAGTGCAAGGACAAAATTATGCCAGATACCTGAAAAGAGAGAGAGAAAAAAAAAAAAAGGAATAAGCTCAACCAGGGGCAGGAATGACATAGGTATTTGGACATTATAACATTTGGGCATTCTAATAAATTAGGAAAGTAACCAGAAGAAGCTCTGAGGCATATTGATCTACTTATTAGTACAGCAGACAGATATTCAATTAGAGGCCTCTTTCATTTCAGATATTAAAATGTAAAGTAAGCATGTTAATACCACGTGGTAATATAACACTAATAAACTCTATATTCTACTATATTTACCTGATATATGTATATATCAGAAATAGAATATCTTCTATTTACCATATCCTCTTTTCAGAAAATATATACATAATTAATATCAACATACTTGTGATCTTTGAAAGGAATATCAGAGCTATTCAAATAAAAGCTAAGTTGAAATAAACATTCTTGCTGAACTGGGGTATGGAAATCCAAACGGTATTTGAAAAAAGAAATTGTTTTAAGAATTAAACTATTATGGAGAATACTACTGGTGGGCCATATAGAGTATGTATTTAATGTCATGTCACGGACTATAACCACCTCCATTATATATAAAGAGTGGTGTGCTGGAGCCTGCTTCTACCAGCATGTCATAGCCAACTGTGTGCACCCCTTCCCAATTCTTCTTTCAGGGACTCCAGGTTTGCACCTTGAAATTGGCCATGGTGGGACCACATATTTACAAGACAGAAACCAGCAAATGCTACATATCAGCGCTCCCCACCCTCCCCTTCAGAGTCAGGTGTTAAAACATACACCAGCAGCCCTGGCTGGCGTAGCTCAGTGGATTGAGCGCGGGCTGGGAACCAGGCAGTCCCGGTTCGATTCCCAGTCAGGGCACATGCCTAGGTTGCAGGCCAGGTCCCCGTGAGGGCCATGTGAGAGGCAACCATACATTGCTGTTTCTCTCCCTCTCTGTCTCCCTCCTTTCCCCTCTCTCTAAAAATAAATAAAATCTTTAAAAAAAAACATACACCAGCATACCACTATATAACGCCTCCCTCCAAACCTATCCTTCCCTTCTTATACAGTCATCCCTCGCTATATCGTGGTTCACTTATTGCGGCTTCACTGTATCATGGGTTTTTAAAAAACAATATATCTAATTCTGTATCGTGGAGTTTTCGCTATATCACGGGGTTAAAATTACGTAGGTTTAAGAGCATATGAAGTGTTTATAACAGTGTGGGAAAGGTTAATAAGAGAGTAGGAAAGGTTTATAGGAGTATGGGAAGACTTTATAAAGCCTCAAAATATATATAAATACAACACCGCTACTTCGCGGATTTTCACCTATCGCAGGGGTCTCTGGAATGTAACTCCCGCAATAGGTGAGGGAAAACTATACTAGTTTTTACCACGGGGAAGGGTGGGGGCACTACTAGTACTCTGAGCAGTGTGATTCTTAGTTATGCAAGTATTTAGCATTCCTGGCTCCATCCATTAAATATCATTAGTGCTCCCCCATCAGACAACCAAAGAATGGCTCCCAATCCACACATTCCATACATTCCCAGGAGGGTGAGAGCATCAGGGGTCGAGAACCAATGTTCTACAGTGAGAGAAATGTAACCTAAAGACATTTCCCAGACTCTCAGGAAGCTGAGTATGGTCGGTCATATGACTGTTTTGAACAAGAGAATATGAGTGGAAGTGAAGGGAATAATCCTGTCCTACTGGCTGGAATGAGGGAGGTAAACCTGAGCCCACAACATAGAAGCTGCATGTTGGGAATAGCAGAGCTAACTAGACAGAAAAGGCCTGAGTTCCCCAAATCATAGAACTATCATATCAGCACTGAGCTACTTACATTTATGAGCATTTAAGCCTGTTATTTTTAGCTATTACAACAGCCAGATACTTAGCTAATAGACGTTCCACATACCATATTCACATTGTAAGGATCTAACCCTTCCCCTTTTTGGGTGTTTTAAGTTGTTAAATTCCAAAAATATCAAGAGCAAATCTAGTCCAGGACATATAGGTAAATAATCTTTTCTGTTTTACAAGTTATTTTTTAAAAACACCAAATGTATCAAACTATCAGAAACAATATTTTGCTTTTTCATTTATCTATTTTGGTCTTTTTCCTTTTCTGCACATTCATCCCATTTCTTACATCCAATACAGAGTAACCCATTTTTTAAAAACATTATTGACTTAAAATTCATTTCCCTACTAATGATCATTTAGGCTGTTTTAACTTTTTCATACAATGCTGCAACAAATAGCTTTGCTCATATTGTTATGCATCTAATTAAATATGCATCTGTAAGCGTATAGACAATTACATAGAAAAGGAATTGGTCTATCAAAAAATATTTGTATTAAAATTGACCATCAGCCCTGGCTGGTGTAGCTCAGTGGATTGAGCGCCCGCCTGCAAACCAAAGGGTCGCTGGTTCGATTCCCAGTCAGGGCATATGCCTGGGTTGCAGGCCAGGTCCCCAGTGGGGGCCACGTGAGAGGCAACCACACACTGATGTTTCTCTCTCTCCCTTCCCTTCTGTCTAAAAATAAATAAATAAAATCTTAAAATAAAAAAAGAACGTGGAATTTTCTTTAAAAAAAATTGACCATCAATGAGTTTGTATTAATTTATGTTCTCATAATTGGCATTACTTCCCCACCTTCTTTCTAAACAACACTAGATGCTACCATAATTTTGCACTTTGACATCTGCTAAGTGAAAAGTAAAATGTCTTCATTTCTATTTCTTTAATTATGAATGAGCTTGTACAATTTTCATGTTTATTTCTATTAAAAGGCTATTTCTATCCCTTCCCTGTTTACATTTTTGACTGGGCTGTTACTTGTTTTGTTTTACTAATTTGCAGATATTGTTATTTGCAATATATACATTGAGAAATTTGGTCTTTTTAAGAGTTATTTAATCATTTCCTCCAGTGTGTTGTTTGGCTTGGTTTATAGTCTTGTCTACTCAGACATTTTAAATTTTGGTGTGTTCAAACTGTTCCTTTGTATCAAGTCTTTTCTAGTCCAAGACTATAGAAGAGAACCTGTTTTCTTGCACTGCTTTCATAGCTTCATTTAAAAAACAATATTAAAACAAAACACACAAAAAAAACCCATACTAATTCTTTGGCACACTGGAATTTACGCTAATGACACTAATTTTGGAATACAGGTATAACCCTGTCATACCCACCTCCTCCCATCCCCCACCAAGTTGCTGGCCCCAACATAATTCCACAAAATAATCCATCCTCACTTATTAGATTTGTCACCATCACCATGTCCTAAATTTAGCTCACCCTACCCCCATCAGGATGAAATAGTCCACCAGGACTGCCTCGATGCTTGCATCCTCACTAACTCTCCCATCCACAGTCAGGGGAACACACAGCAGCAGTGATTCCTGGACTCTCTGGGCAAACTCCTATGTCTTGACAGGGATGCAGCTGGTACCAGACCACCCCCTGTAGATTCCCGATGTCCCCATGATGGCTAAAAAGCAACCAGGGTGGTTGAAAACATGCATATCCTTTATTTAAACAACCTCTATCCATTAATGTTTATAAGTACATCAAAGAAATCCACTACAACTTTTACATCACAGCAGGGTTTCTCTCTATCGGAATTTTGGGGCAGATAATTCCTTGTTGTGGAGGAATGACTCATGCATTGCAGGATGTTTAGCAGCATCTTTGGCTTCTACTCCCCAGATGTTAGTAGCAACCTCCCCCTTTTTCTCTATTTTCCAGCTACAGTATTTATATAGGCAAATTTATATTTTTAGAACAGGTATTTTATTTTTGTTTTTTCTATTATATACGGTGTACATATCAAGTGTTAAAAAAAAGTCAGTATATAAACAATACAACCACAACTGAGCACCACTCTAACTAAAGGGACAAAGAAATTACATTAAATAACACTACTTGGCAGTGTTTGGGGAAAATAAAATGACTAAGATAGGTTTAAATTGACTAATACTATTAAATCACATCTAATATTCAATGCTACATATATAATTCAATGCAGCACAAAGATAGTTATGCAAAATGTGTTAATATCAAAGAATACAAACAAAATTATCAAACAAAACGTATTTAACCTTTTTTAAAATGGAAATATATACATGCATATAACTGTTCATTCGCTTAAAACCTACAGCAAAGTTATGAACCTCCAAAAACCCCTCACACATACAATTATTAAACATATTTCTAAAAGTATAAACATTTAAGTATTTGAAAAATACATAACTTTAAACATTTGTAAACAGGTGAAATTGAATCTGAAAAGTCCCATTTTTAGTACAGTTGCATTAAAAAGTCTTTTGATGTGAGGTTCATGAATTATCCTCCTGTTGGGATCAAACTTTACCAAAAACCCGTATTTTTCAAATAATATTACATAAAAAGATAAAACATCTTAACAATGTACTCTCATATACATTTTTAAACCTGTTTTTCACTTTTTACAACTCTATCAAAACATGACATCTTAACAATGTAAACTTATGTACTTTTAACTTTTTAAAGAACCTTAAGATTTTTTACTAATTTATCAAAACATGACCCTTAGGAATCATAAAAGGGTTTTCTCTCTCTTTTACTGACTATCTTTGTTCTTAGCATGCGTGAAGATATGAGATTTCAGGTTAGTTGACTGAGCAAACTTCCTATCACAACCTTCGAAGGGGCACACATAAGGCTTGTCGCCAGTATGGATTCGTACATGTGTACGCAAATTGAAATCCAGGGAAAAGCGTTTTCCACAGCCTTCAAATGTGCACTGAAAGGGCTTCTCGCCAGAATGCACCAGGTGATGCCGTTTCAGTTTTGAACTCTCAACAAAACCTTTGCCACATTCTGCACATATGTGGGCTTTTGGACCGTGGGTGTTCAGGTGCTTTCTCATAGATCCAGTATCTTTGAACATCTTTCCGCAGCCTGTATAAAGGCAAGGTACTGTTCTTGGAACATCATCTTTGGGTCTTTTTGGCCTCGTTTTAGTAAATTCTGCCAGCTGTTTGGGATCTGACAGGTCCATGCCAGGTATTCCTTCAGGAGGAAGTTTCTTTCCCGTCAGGTACTCTGAATAATCAGGTGGTGAGTTCTCCACAACTGGTCGTTCAGCCTCCTGGTCTCCTTCATTGCGTGGGGACCACATGGTGACAGAAAACTCGCCCTCCAGGGTTTTGATAAACACCTCCTTCTGCTCCCACTTCCTGCAGCCTCCCGCTGTCGCGGCAGCAGCCGCCGTCCCTGTCGCGGTCCTCGCCGCCGTCCCAGGCGCGGTCCTCGCCGCCGTCCCCGCCGCCGTCCCAGGCGTGGTCCTCGCCGCCGTCCCCGCCGCCGTCCCAGGCGCGGTCCTCGCCGCCATCCCCGCCGCGGTCGCTGCCGCCGTCCCCGCCGCGGTCCCCGCCGCCATCCCTGCCGCGGCTGCGCTGCTGGTGGAGCTCTGCTTACCGATGCTGGGCTTTTTGCTGCGGATGCGCTTCCTGGTGTGGCTCTGGGTCGATGACGACGCGGAGGCTTCCAGGGAAGCCAGGACCTGCTGGAAGTAGATGTCTTCCTCCACCGAGGCGACCATTTGCTGCTCCTGGAAGTTGACAGCGGGCAGGCTGCCTGACTCGCAGTAGCCCACCACCTCCTCCTGTACCATCACCATTTCTTCGCTGTGGCCCCCTTGGTTTTGGCTAATAAAGAGAGGGTGCAGCGCAACCAGAGACGGACTATGGTCGACACCCTGCACCAAACTGCCGCCAATATCCTCATATGCAAAGGTTTCCATCCTCACCGGCTCCATGGGGGTGGTCTCCACAGGTACTTTCTCCACAGGAACAGTCCCCACAGCGAAAGTCTCCACAGGGACACCTTCCACAGGAACAGTCCCCACAGCGAAACTCTCCACAGGGACACCTTCCACAGGAACAGTCCCCACAGCGAAAGTCTCCACAGGGACACCTTCCACAGGAACAGTCCCCACAGCGAAACTCTCCACAGGGATATCCTCCACAGGGACAGTCCCCACAGCGAAATCCTCCGCAGGAACAGTCCTCATAGCAAAAGTCTCCACAGGAACATCCTCCACAGGAACAGTCTCCAATGCGAAAGTCTCCACAGGGATTTCCTCCATAGGAACAGTCCCCAAAGGGACAGATTCCAGAGGGATGCTCTCCAGGTGGATTTCGTGCAGCTCCACGAACTCCGTAGGTACCTCCGAGTTTTCGGTGGTGATGTAGATAATGTTGTTTGAGGCCATAGCTGAAGGTTTGGAAGAGGATTCTGCTACTGGGCAGCGTGCAGTGTCGCAAGGTTGCGGAAAAGAAAGGCTGAGGACAAGAGTGTAAGCTCCAGCAGAAAGCTCGAGCTCTGGAGATTGGCGCGAATGCCAGAGAACCGCGCGCGCGTAAGTAATTGAGGCGTTAGACGCGGGGGATTCTGGGCATCCTAGTACCCGACGCATGCGCACATTCCAAGCTCATACCCACACATATATCCATACAGTTTCGAGCGCTAACTTTCCCGCCTCTTCGCTCTGCCCACCCGCCAAAATGTTGCCTTTTGAATACTGATTCCGTAACCAGGCTCTTTCTTATTTCTTATTTTATCTATATTTCACGTCTGTTTATTTTATACACCACTACCCCGCCCCCCCGCGCCAGGTGTATAACAGTATGGGGGGGGCGAGACCTAGTATCTATACTTAATTGCACTGACCCACATTTACAGACTATTTAATAGTACCAATAATAGGAGATAGTGGGATTGCTTGTCTTGTCCTTTAATAGGAATGCTTCTAAGTGTTACACCGTTAGGAAGTACCCAGCTATTTCTACTTTTACTAAGGATTTTTATTTTTTAGCCATTAATGGATGTTGAATTTTTTAAATATCTGTTTCAATACCTGCTGAGATGAGGATTCCCCCCCTAATAGTTAATAATGTTTACCACATTAAAAAAGACTACCTAATGTTAAACCAACCTTGCTTTGTTTAGATACACCATGTGTCTGTAGAGTTTTTCGGTGCTTTAAAAGATGTATCTGTTCATATCGGCTTAAAAAAATCTTAGTTTCCTTCTCTATGTGATCTGGATAGTTTATACTAAATTGGAATTAAAAAGAAAAATCTTTCCCTTCAAGATCTGAAAGAATTCCACATATGAAACTTTCAGGGGCATTCTTCATCACTTTTCTTAATTTCTTGTATTGTAATTAGCCCATGTAAACATGTATTTTTCTATCTCCTCTAAGATTTATTTAGGCTGTTTATTTTTTTTTATAATCATCCATGGCTTTAAAAATTTTTTGCAGAGATGAACAAAGAACAGTTTTATACTGTTTTAATTTTCTCTATATCAGTTGTCATTCCCCATTCTGACTTCTTATTCTGTCTATAGAAGTTTTCTCCCATTGTTTCATTTTTTCTTCAAATAACTCTTAGATTTAACAGCTGTATTTTTCTTTTTTCCAATTTCTTATTTTCTGTCTATATATCCTTACTAATTACATCATTTCTCAACTATTTTATAGTTTTTTTCTCGCTCCTTCAGTTGAATGTTTAAATGATTCTTTCATTTCTTTTCATAAAAACTGCCTAAGCAGTGAATTTTCCTTTTAGCCAAAGTACACATTATTTATCATCATCTTTAAATATACTGCAATTATGGTTTTGAATGAAATTGGGCAATTTTTGTTTCATGAGCACTTGAAATTGTGGTATAGTGTTTGAAATATCTGTTTTTATCTTATTAAGAGCTTCAATGACCTGACTTTTTCATACCTATATGCCATGTGTTGAAAGATATGAGTCTCTTTTATGACACCTGTTGCTTTCTTTGTGCTTTTCCATTTTGTTTTGATGGTTTGTTACTTGATACAGAAAGATTCACAGTGATTACATTTTCACTGCAGATTATATTCCAAATGATTAAGAGCCCCTTCGTCTCATTTAATGTTTTAGTCATGTTTTCTATTAACATGGTATGTTTTGCTCATTTTACTTTAATCTTTAAAAAATTATGTTGGTTTTAGTTGTTTTTCATGAAGAAACTGGAATGTAAATTATTCTGCTCTACTACTTTTGACTGAGATTCTTATAAACGGACTTTATCAACCATAATATGAGATGTTTTCATTTGTGACATAAGTACTTTCCATAAAACTACTAACAACACATAGATGAATAAAAAAATTTAAGTCTGTTACCTGCACAAAATATCCTTAGCTGCTGGACTGGTGATATAAGTTGCAAATGAGTGGTGAACAGATCAACAAACGCTCCAGGATAAATAATGAAGAGAAAAATCCCAAAGCCATTAAATCGAACTTGTTCCCTAAGAAATCACATAAGAAAAAGGAATTTAATACTAGCATTGCATTTGTCAAATTAATAATGTATGTAATCTTAAAACTTCCCATTGCACTTCAAATTCTTGCTTAAAAAACAAGTCTCTCTGGACAAAAACTTTACCTATGTATATATCTCTATCATAATTTTACTATACAGATTTGATCATCCGTGAAATTGCATTTTATAAAACAGGGCATTCTGAAATAGACTTACAACTTCAAAATTTTTAGAAACTAGTATGCTGAACAAATAATCTGAAATTAGTCACACACAAAAAGAAAAGTTTACTATTTCTATGAGAAACTAAATGAAAATCATATTTATGGTTTACTGTATATTATTTTCCAAGGACATGGTAGAAATATAATTCAAGTAAATTATCTAAATATTTATATTTGTCCTTCCTAGCTATTATAAATAAAGGTGGAGTTTTATCTAAGTATATTCCTGTTGAATTAATGTTGAACTAAGTACAATAAAAAATGCATGATGCTCAGACTGTCCTTAGAACTATTTATTAATTCAATCTCTAAAAACAGAATTATACTTAATAGCCTCAAATACTGAATAGTTACTCTAAAATGAATTAGCATCTTAATATATTGTGCTATCACTTAGTACTAAGTATATAAGATAACTTGTAAAATTCACTTTTTCTTGGCAATTGTGATTTTATTAATAAATTACTCACATACTATGAATCACTAAACTGTTAATAATAATGCTTTTATATGTAAAACCCTAAGGGCTGCAATGCTAAAAATATAGAAGCAAAGGTAAAAGAGATTTTTTTAAAAAGTAGCCACTCAAACCACTACACTGTACACCAGTCAAGATGAAGGTTTACTGCTAGTCTATATAGACTCCTGTTCATAAGTAACTGGAAAGTAGTAAGTGATTAAATATTCTCATCTAAAACCTTTTATCTGGTCCACACACTGAAAGGATAGAACATTCCCATCAGTGTGTGTTCCTTATGGCAGTAATGATCAGTGGGAGTGAAGGGGAGTTGTAACTCATCTTCTCCCCCATCATGATATTACTGGTTTAGGAGCCTTTAAAATGGTCAGGTATAATTATGATACATTCAGGTAGCTACAACAAGAAGAGGGCATGATACTTGCAGAGTCCCAGGTCTCACCCTCCCTTACCTTCTTCCACTTGGATGTCTAAATAGGCTATATTTGTTAACAAACCCAGAGCTTTCAGTGTTCTTACTCTAGCTAGCAGGGGCAATAAGTAGAAGCAGGGAAGTATTTCAGCTGATAAGCCAAAGAAAGTCCTAAGAAGCAGTGCAGAGGTTATCATTCTGACCCAAAGATGAATAGAAAGATTAAGCTTCAGGACTGGATGAAAATCTTGAAGCACCATGAGGATATAACCATGCTGGCAGAGGGCAAAAGACAGAAAGACTCACATTATAAATATAGTAGGTACATGGTTCATTGAACATATTTATCAATATGTAAATCACCTCAGCAAAAGAGAAGGTACCTAAAATAGTAACAAAGGACATATACTGGGTAATATCCACAGAAAGAAAAATAACAAATGTAGAAGATTTTAGTAATAAAATCTCCTAAATGAAAGCTTCTTTGCATGTAGTAGGAAAAAAAAAGGTAAATATCATTACCTAATAGCTGCTATCCCATGTCCAATTTCATGTACAACACCACTAATGAGGACTGCAGCGAAGAAATAGGTCAGTTGGTTGACAGGTAAATTTATACCAGGAACCTGTTCATAGACAAAATAATAAATATACACTTGGGCACCAAGAGACCATGATGTTCATTCTGTATTAAAGCTTAAACTTCCAAGCTGAAAGTTCTGTAAACTAAAAGTAATGTGAATATCAATGGTTCACTTTTTCATTTCTATCATAATATAAGTAAAAACACTGGTCAGTTTTTTTAGGCAGCTTTTGAACTAAGCACACCACCAATCTAAAGAGAACAGGAAACACCAGGTTAAAAAAGTTGAAATTTAGCCCTGGTTGGTGTAGCTCAGTGGACTGAGTGCAGGCCGGGAACCAGAGGGTCCCGGTTCGATTCCCCGTCAGGGTACATGCCTGGGTTGCGGGCCGGGTCCCCAGTGAGGGCCATGTGAGAGGCAACCATACATTGCTGTTTCTCTCTCTTTCTGTCTCCCTCCCTTCCTCTCTCTCTAAAATAAATAAATAAAATCTTAAAAAAAAAGTTGAAATTTAAGCTGCCTGAAATCTTCACCACGGGAAAGAATTAAGAAGGCCTAGCCAAGCACCATGGACCAGGGAATGTGAAGTGACACTGAAGGAGTCAGCTGGAAGCCTGATTTGGGAATTCTTGTTAAAATTCCTAGTCCTTCCTCCCTATTGTTATTGCAAGGTCCCAAGTACTTATGTGAGTAATATAGAATATCCTGAACCCCATCAATGAATTTCCCTTTAGTATTCTCAAGTTATATAACAGTTAATTAAAAGTAGTGTAACAAAGCACCTTGTTAGTATGGGAACACCATGCACTCCATTTCTTTGATTTCATCAGTTTGTCTAGTACATTGGTAGTAGCAAAGTGATATGTAAATATTATATTAAAATTGAAATGTAATGCCGAAGGTACACTTGGAACATACATACATATTAAGAACCTGTGAAGAACCAAGAGTTGTCTTGTAATCATGTGTTCCTAAGATGTTGTGTGTATGTATACATCATTGCATACACAAGGGAAGTTTGCTATTTAAGGGCTGTGTGGTAAATTGTTTTTAGATACCTAAGAATCTGCTTGTAAGGTAAATAATCCCTTCAAGTTCTATCATCTGTTAAGGAAAGAGTCTATAAATTAGGCTAAGTGTGGCACCCCAGGCATCAGTACTATTTAAATACTGAGCATCTATTTCTCACAGTCTAAAAGTTGGGACCCTAAAGGTGGAGAAAATCCCTTTTTTCTGCTATTAAATATTGCTTTAAATTAATTTTATGTTTAAAGAAGGAAAACCTAAAACTCAAAGAAAAATAGAAGCCTATAATTTTGCTCCCAAAACACAAAACAAAAAAAATCCCAAAGAAGCTAAATACATTCTTTTCAAATGCACATGGAACATTTTCAAAGATAGACCACACGACAGGACACAAAACAAGCCTCAACAAATTCAAGAAAATTGAAATCATATCAGGCATTTTCTCCAATCACAAGGGACTGAAACTAGAAACCAACCCCAAGGAAAAAACCCCAGAACACTCAAAATCATGGAGATTGAATAGCATGCTATTAAACAATGAATGCGTCAAGAATGAGATTAGGGAAGAAATCAAAAAGTTTCTGGAAACAAACAAATATGAACTCACAACAACCCAAAACTGGTTGGGACACAGCGAAGGCAGTCCTGAAAGGGAAGTTCATAGCGATGCAGGCTATTCTCAATGTTTTAATGCATGTCCGTCTAGTCATTTCATGTAGACATTTAAAAAATTATGCTTTTATGAATATGGCTTTGAAATCTGACCCTTTGACTTAGTACTTTCACAAACATTTTCCCATGAATGTTTTCTGATTCAACATGTTTTTAATAGCTGTATTTTACTCTATGGAATTGATTGATGGGCATTTAATTATTTTAAAAGTTTCTGCTCTTATAAATACTATAATAAACATATTTGGACTCATATACTCAAAATATTTTGGGGAGATACATTTTTAGACAAGCATGGTTGGTTTAGGCTCTAGAGAAATATCAATTGAGCTTGACATTCTGGTTCCATAACTAACTAGAGTTAAGTGACCTGGAGGAACTTCGATTATTCCCCCAATACTTCAATTTCCTCATCATTAAAATGGAAACAACCAGTCATATAAAAGGGTAATTTTGAGGATTACATATGATAATCCTTGTCCAATGTTTAATATTATGCCTCACAGAGAGGGTAACAAATGTTAGTATCACAGAAAATTTAAAGGACTTTGATACAAATCAAACTGCTCTCTCAAAGCACACACTTCCATTAACCTCAGGAAAGCTCATTTTATTCAAATCTGTAATTTGACAGAAATAAAAAGAATCCCATTATTTGATTTATATTTCTTTGATCACTATTAAAGCTGAACTTTCTCCATACTTTTGACCACTGATAGGTCCTTTGAGAGTAGCCTACTCATGACTTGTCTATTTTTCCTTTTAGAGTGTTCATATTTTCCTTATTGATCTCTAAGATCACTTCAAATATCAATTATCAGTCCTCTGTAATACACATCACAGATATATTTCCAAGTTTTTTGCCTTTTAATTTTATTTTTCTGTTAGTTTTTTTGATACATAAATTTTTGTGTAGTCAAATATGTCAATATTCATGGTTTCTGCCATTAGTTTTATTCTTCTACCTTTCTTTTTTTAAAAAAAAAGATTTTTTTAATTTATTTTTAGAAAGAAGGGAAGGCAGTGAGAAAGACAGGAAGAAATATCGATGTGTGGTTGCCTCTGGCAGGTTTCCCTACTGGGGACCTGGCCTGCAACCCAGGCATGTGCCCTGACTGGGAATCAAACTGTCCACCCTTTGGTTCACAGACTGACACTCAATCCTCATTCTGTGTTCATATAAACAGAAACCTGTTTGTTTTTCTTTCAGGATCTATTATGATTCCATGTTTTAACTTTAATTCAACTGGAATTTATTTTTATGCACAACACAGGAATCTCACTTTTAAGCCTTCTTTAGTAACTGGAGAGGAGATTCAAACCATGCAGCTTGGACAGCATTCTAAATTGATTAGTAATTCCAAGTGTCCTTTCCCTAGTTTTCATAATCATCATTTTTAATTTAGACATAATACTTCATTGAATGACAACCCCATAATTTAGCCACTTATAAATTGCCTATTGTGATTGTTTCCAATTTTTATAACAATAACGTTAGGGGAAAAAGGTTAACAACTTTTCTTTCCTACATTTGGACACTTTTATGATGCTCGTTATGTTAAGTTCTCTTTACCCACACTCAACTAAGCAACTCTTTAAGTATATTTTATTGATTATGCTATTACAGTCTTCTCAATTTCCCCCACTTACCCCGCCTCCACCCTGCATCCCCCCAACCCTCCAGCATTCCCCCCCTTAGTTCATGTCCATGGGTTGTACATGTAAGTTCTTTGACTTCTGTTTCCTATACCATTCTTAACCTCTCTGCATCTATTTTATGCCTACCAGTTATGCTTCTTATTCCCTGTACTTCCCCCCAATTCTTCCCCTCCCCCTGCCCAATGAAAACCCTCCATGTGATGTCCATTTCCCTGATTCTGTTCCTGTTCTACTTAGTTTGCTTAGTTTTTGCTTTCGATTTGCTTAGTTTGCTTAGTTTTTGCTTGTTTGCTTAGTTTTTGTTTTTGATTTTTTTAGGTTCAGTTGTTGATAAGTTGTGAATTTGTTGTCATTTTACTGTTCATATTTTTGATCTTCTTTTTCTTAGACAAGTCCCTTTAACATTTCATATAATAAGGGCTTGGTGATGATGAACTCCTTTAACTTGACCTTATCTGGGAAGCACTTTATCTGCCCTTTCATTCTAAATGACAGCTTTGCTGGATAGAGTCATCTTGGATGGAGGTCCTTGACTTTTATGACTTCAAATATTTCTTTCCAGTCCTTTCATACCTGCAAGGTTGCTTTTGAGAAATCGGCTGATAGTCTTATGGGCACTCCTTTGTAGGTAACTCTCTCCTTTCTTCTTGCTGCTTTTAAGGTTCTCTCTTTATCTTAAATCTTGGGTAACTTAATGATGATGTGCCTTGGTGTGTTCCTCTTTGGGTCCAATTTCTTTGGGACTCTCTGGGTTTCCTGGACTTCCTGGAAGTCTATTTCCTTCACCAAATTAAGGAAGTTTTCCTTCATTATTTTTTTCAAATAAGTTTTCAACTTCTTGCTCTTGTTCTTCTCTTTCTAGTACCCCTATGATTCTGATGTTAGAGCGTTTAAAGTTGTCCCCAAGTTTCCTAAGCCTCTCCTCATATTTTTGAATTCTTGTTTCTTCATTTTGTTCCGGTTGGAGGTTTAGTTTTTTCTTTTTGTTCCAAATTGTTGATTTGAGTCCTGGTTTCCTTCCCTTCACTGTTGGTTCCCTGTATATTTTGCTTTATTTCACTTTGGGTAGCCTTCATTTGTTCCATCATTTTGTGGCTGAGCTCAATCAGTTCTGTGAACATCCTGATTACCCATGTTTTGAACTCTGCATCAGATAGGTTGGCTATCTCCTAATCGTTTAGCTCTTTTCCTGGAGTTTTGATCTGTTTCTTCATTTGGGCCATATTTCTTTGTCTTGGTGCAATAGTCTGGGTAAATGTTTAACTCCTTGGTTGTCAGAATTCCATTCAGTTTGATTTTCTGGCACTTCTGGTTGTTTATTGTTTTTAGATTGATTGTTATCCTTTTGGTTGTGCTAGGAAGCTAAGTGTTTCTACCTACGCCTCCATCTTGGCCGGAACTCTCTAAGCAACTTTTTTCAAGAACATCAGTGTATCTTTTTCAATATACTCTATTCCGAAGTGGCAAGGCATCTTTCTGTTCAGATTAGGAGTTTCTTTTCCTCTGACCCCTCTCTAAATTTATGTACTTAAGATTAATTCTCATACATTCACTCCGTACCACAAAGTATCCTGATTGCTTTACTTTATGTCAAATAAATCAACAGGCTTGATACAACAGGACAGTGATTTTTAACCGGTATGCCACAAGAAATTTTAAAACATGTATTACCTGATATTTAGTCAGGGGCACTGACATCTTCCTCCTCAGACTGTCAAAGGAAAAATGACAATAGCCAACACAACAATAGCCATCTGGTGCGAATGCCCAGTCTTGAGTCATAAATATATAGGTCACAACAGAGTTGCATTTTATCAGTCATGCTGCATAATAAGGTTGTGTCTGATTGGTTAATTCTTGGTACCAGAAATCCTTCTATATAAGTATAGGCACTTGATTTTTTAAAAAAGATTTTATTTATTTTTAGAGCGGGTAAGGGAGGGAGCAAGAAAGGGAGAGAAACATTAATGTGTAGTTGTCTCCCATGCACCTCCTACCGGGGACCTGGCCTGCAACCCAGGCATGTGCCCTGACTAGGAATCAAACCGGTGACCCTTTGGTCACAGTCCAGCACTCAATCCACTGAGCCACACCAGCCAGGGCAGCATCTGATTTTTTAAAAGTCACTTTGGAGCAAAAAGGGTAGGTAATTACTATTATGATTTTCTTTGTAAATCAATCAAAATTATACTTTTTTGTCAGATCAGCAAAAAATATATTTTTTGGTGTGTTCCAGAATTTTAGTAATTAGTTTGTATGCTATGGGATGAAAAAGGTTGAAAATTGCTGCAAAGGACACTGTTCTTTCTCTTCATTATTTTATAGATGTAATAATGAGACAAGGTAAGGATTTGAACATGTGACTATACCAACAGATGGTAGCCCTCATTTGCTGGCAACAGTATGCGACTGCCATCTGTTTTGGATATGATCACACAGGGTATTAGATGTACCAAAATACTAATCTCTCAACAACAGTGCCAGGTTTTCGGGAATTAATACTGAATCAGACTGTAGGGAATTACAGAGTAAATAAAAAGTACGTTTTCCAAGCTACCAGAGCTCATATCAAGGCCAGGAGATAATAACATTTTTTTTTTTTAATCCTCACCTGAAGACATTTTTTTCATTGCTTTGAGAGAGAGAGAGGGAGGGAGGGAAGGAGAGGAGAGAGGGAGAAAGAAAAAAACATTGATTGGTTGCCTTCTTGTATACACCTTGAACAGGGATTGTACCTGCAACCTGGGTATGTGCCCTCACTGGGAATCAAACCCATGACCTTTCTGTTTATGGGACGATGTTCCAAGCAACTGGGCCACACTGGCCAGGGCAATAATGATATTTTTTTTAAAGATTTTTATTTATTTATTTATTTTAGAGAGAGGAGAAGGGAAGGAGACAGAGAGGGAGAGAAAGAGCAATGTATCGTTGCCTCCCACATGGCCCTCACCGGGGACCCGGCCCGCAACCCAGGCACATGCCCCAACGGGGAATCGAACCGGGACCCTCTGGTTCCCAGCCCACGCTCAATCCACTGAGCTACACCCGCCAGAGCCGCAATAATGATATTTTTAAACATATACATAAATATAAACAGCAGAGTACAGAGGGTAGCTGACTACTTGATGGTTCTAAAACATGATTCACTCTCCGAAGAGTCAGTATTTTTGTGGGCTCTATGAATAAAGTGAGAAGCAAAAAGAAGAAATAATTTCTCCATGGCACACTTTGCCATTCTAATCCCAGCAGGCATATAGGACACGTATCATATTTCCTCCAAATCTGCTCCTGTTTCTACCGCTCTTTTTCTAGCAAACAATAACTAATTGAATAGCCTGAGAATTATCCTAAACTTTTTCTTCTTCCTCCAGCCTCACATTCAATTAATTTTCAGGGCCTGAGAACTCCAATCCAAAAGATCCCTTGAATTTACCCCTTTAGTCTCCTTACCACTAATTTAGTTTAGATCTTTTATCACTTCTAAAATAAATTATTACAACCACCCTCTTAAATAGTCTTCCCATCTTACATGTAACCCTACTCTGGTTCATTTTGTCCACACAGACCTATTATTGGCAGGTAAAACCAGAACTTCTTAGACTGGCCCTTCATAACCTAGATCTACCATCTTATCTCCTGTACCATATACATTCCACCATATGCCTCCTAGACATGGGCCAAAGTTACACTATCTTATAGTTGAAGAATTATTGGTCTTTTTTAAGGCAGTAGAGCATAATGGTTCCAAGGTCAGTGGTGGATGAGTGATGGACCCCCCACCCCTGCCCCATTTACTAGCTGTGACCACAGACAAGTGACTTAACATTTCTGTGCCTTGGTTTTCCCATACGTCAATCTCACCTCCAGACTGTTGTCAGAATAAAATAAAATGGGCACAGAAATCTCAGGGAGCACTGTATATTAACTAGGTTTCATTATATTATTATTATTTCCTTTGCCTTTCCATTTTATACGGTCCCCTCTGTGAAAGGGATGCTCAGTTGCCATTTTCCTTTCACAGGCTATGCGGATTCTCCTCCCTCTCCCCTGAAGCACCCCTCTATTTCTCCCCAATGCCAGCCTCATCTCAGTACACCTTCTCTCTCCCTGTTCCCACAGCACCTTATGCTCTGTCCACCTGTAGTACCATCATAGCAGCTCTCCCTGTAGACTAAAATCGCCATGATCGCTAAAATTGGATTTCATTGTATAAGGCCTTAACACAGGGCCAATACACAGAATACACTCATTAAATGTTTGCTGAAGAAACAAATCGACTCTTCTAAGGCCTCACCTGGAGAATCCTTTTAACCTCTAATAAAAAGCTATTACCATGAGAGAGATTCTTTATCATTTTCTACAAATGACTTCTAAATTTTTCCTTAGTGACCCATCCTATAGTAAAAGCCACAGAGATGAGTTAAAAGAAAGATCTGTCACTGATTTTTTTCTTTTAGTTTTTATCTTTTTTAATCCTCACCCAAGGGCATACTTATTGATTTTAGAGAGAGGGGAAGGTAAGGGGAGAGAGAGGGAGAGAAACATTGATTGGTTGCCTCTCGCTAGAAGAGGAGGAAGAATAAGAAGCAGAAGTCCCCTGGATTGGGGACTGAAGCTGCAACCTAGGCGTGTACCCCTACCAGGAATCAAATCTGTGACCTTTTGGTTTGCAGGATGACACTCTAACCAACTGAGCCACACTAGCCAGGCTTGTCACTAACTCTTAAATAGTCTATTCCATTAATAAGAATATGATTAAAGACATAACATCCATGACTCATAGAAATGGAAACTATAAATTGTAAAAAATTTGAAATAAAAGCCAACAGTAAAGCCCCCTTCCAAACCTTGGAAACATGATTTGACAAGGTATGGGTCTACACATGTGCCTTAAAGTGAGAATTATTATAACTAGCTCACAATCAAGAGTACAACTCAGCATTTTACTTTTCACACACAAAACTCATAAAGGGACCATTCAAAAAGGTCTTACACCTTTAATTTAAAGGATATTATTGGTTAGAGTATGAAAGCCATGAAGAGGAAAGGGGAAAGGAACACTTTGCATAGGATAAAAACAAAATTTATTTATACATTATAGAGATCTTAAGTCATGGTTATTCTTTTATAGTAACAGCCACTTAACCTCTCAAGAAGACAATACATATTAAATCAAAACCCATGTAATTGTCAACAGTCTTAACTATGATCCATTTCTTCTATTACCATTATTACTGCTACTGCTACCACTATATATTGCAGCAATTCCTTGCTATATTCTTACTAGTATTTTTGTTTAAGCAGATGATTTGAGAAATCATGTGACTTTTTATATATTTTCATATTTATATTATAGATAGGAGTTATGCTATCCAAAAGAAATATCTTATATCTATGGTTCAATAGTTAAAGCAAAAAGAAGGCACTTACCACAACTTGCAGCACCTGTTCGTTGTGAAGTGAGGAGGAGGAGGAAGAGGAAGAGGAGGAAGAAGAGGAAGAGGAGGAAGAGGAGGAAGAGGAGGAAGAATAAGAAGCAGAAGAGTCAGCCATCATTTGTGCTAAAGTCTGCATCAACGTTTTCCCCAGGAGAAAAAAAGAGCTAAACATGGCAATTACGCCAAACACCATTCCAAAATTGAACCTGTTAAGAGAAAAAATTGCACAAATGTACAATTCCTCACAATTCATGGACTAAAAAAATTCATCAACCAGCCACATTTCATACCTTTAAAATGAATAAAAATTTCAATGACCCTGTGTTTTTTTTTCCTACCTGAACTTCAGATCTGTAACTGAAGCACAGGCACTAGTCTCTTTAAGCCGTTCTAATAACTTACAATTCTCTCATAACTGGAGGCTGAATATTCTTCCCAATAAAGTCTGCCTCCTCTCCTTTTTTCTCATTTATGTAGCATTGTTTTGACCTTGTTCTCATACAGTTATGAAACTTCTTTTGACATTACAGATACCTAACTCTTTTTCATCTACCAATTCTATTTGCATCTTATTTTAGCTGCATTTTACGATGAGTTTAAATACTAACATGGTAAAAATTTTTTTAAAGATTTATTTACTTTTAGAGAGAAAAGGGAGGGAGACAGAGAGGGAAAGAAATATTGACTGGTTGCCTCTCACACACCCTCAACCTGGGGCCTGGCCCGCAACCTAGGCATGTGCCCTGACCAGGAATTGAACCAGCAAATGTTTGCTTTGTGGAATGATGCCCAACCCACTGAGCCACGCCAGTCAGGACTAACATGGTAAAATTTAATGAGTTTTTTCTTTCACTGTTTTAATAATGACAAGTTACCCTTCTATCTATTACATCTTCTAACTTTTTGATAAGTTGTGTTTTCTAAGGAACTCGTCCATTTCATCTAAATTATTGAGTTTATAGGCACACAACTGTTCAAATAGTTTCATTTTTTAAAATGCCTATAGAATCTGTATTAATGCTACCTTTTTCAATTCTGATCTTTAGTTACATGTATTTTCTTCTTTCTTCATCAAAATAGGGGTTTATCAATTTATTAATACTGTCAAAGAACCAACTTTTCGCTTTGCTGATTTTCTCTAGTATATACTTTCTATTTCACCAATTTCTGCTCTTTATTATTTTCTTTGCTTTGATTTGCAGGTGTATTTACTGCTTTTTGATGATCTGACTATTTACATTTAGCTCTACTTCATTTGAAGCTAAATTTTTGACCAAAAGGAATTTAGACAAAGGCCCCCTACTCCCACATTAGAAATTCTCTCAACTATACAACCTCCAGGACCCTGGCACTGCAATCTGGCTGGCCATTTTCCCACTTGGTTTGCATATATGCCTTACTGGTTGTTAAATATTTAAAAAGTCCTTCCCCTGGAGCCCTGGCTAGTGTAGCTCAGTGGACTGAGCGCGGGCTGGGAACCAGAGGGTCCTGGTTAGATTCCCAGTCAGGGCACATGCCCGGGTTGTGGGCCAGGTCCCCAGCAAGGGGCCATGTGAGAGGCAACCATACATTGCTGTCTCTCTCTCTCTCTCTCTCCCTCCCTTCCCCTCTCCCTAAAAATAAATAAATAAGATCTTAAAAAAAAAAAAGGAAGAAGTTCTTATTTAAAAAAAAAAAAAGTTCTTCCCCTGGAGGAGTATCCAAAAAGAAATATAGGGAAAAACCTGCAGATTTTTAGGCATCCTTTGACTCCCAGAACCTTGTTCCTATGTGTGATGATGGGGGAGAGAATTCTCCAGGGCTATTTTCCTGATGAAAATGTTCCATATTTGTTTTGCTTTTCTACTAGTATATAATGTACAGAATAAAGTGCACACGTCTGAAGTGTACAGCTCACTGAATTTTTACAAATGTGCACCCATGTGTCTACCACCCAGATCAAGATACAGAACCTTGATTTTTAATGTATGCAAAAGCACACTGACACATCCTATAAGCTTATATAAATCCAGAAAGTTTCTATACTGTCAACATTTTAAAACTCAGTACATTGGAAAATGATGGAAAGAGTTCAGTTAACAAGCATTTCTCATGCTCACAATGACTAATTTAAATCAAAAAGAGAAAATGAAGCATACCATTGGTAAAGCATCCTTGCTTTCCGCCGTCCCCAACTGTAAAAGGCACGATTGAAAACAGCAGTTTGCCATCTTATGTGGAAAGGGGAGATGCTCAATCCGTTGTTTTCCAGCCAATCTTCGTAAGAATGCTTAAAATACACAGATGACTAAGAGAGAAAGGAAAGTTTCATACCATTCAATTTTGAACAATTTATAATGCTTAATTAAAAAATAGTCTTTTCTGTAGGAAAGCAACATACTGACTGCCCAAATGCTCATAATTTTAAAGCTTTATGGCAGGGGCGTCAAACTCATTTTCACTGGGGGCCACACACCCTTGCAGTTGCCTACAAAGGGCCGGATGTAACTTCAACTCCTTAACAGTTAAGGAGTAGTTACATGTATACAGCCCTAAAATGATTTCGGCCCTTTGAAGGCAACCATGAGGCTGATGTGGCCCCCGGAGAAAATGAGTTTGACACCCCTGCTTTATGTTCATTCCTCAGTATATTTAAGTCAAGGCCCCAGACTAGCTGGTCTGCTGAAGTTAGGGTCTAGCAAACAATGGCTCATGGGCCAACTTCAGCCTACAGCTTATTTTTTGTAATGCCTATGAATTAAGGACGGTTTTTATTTTTAAGAGATTGCAGAAAGAGAATAGAAAAACAAGAATATGTGACAGACACTGTGTGGCTCACAAAGCCTAAAATACTATCTGAACCTTTCCAGAAACGTTTGCTGACCTCTTAGAATGGCATTGTCCAATAGAAACATGAGCCACAAATGCCAGCCACATATATAATTTTAAATTTTTAGGTAGTCAAATTTTAAAAAGTAAACAGAAACAGATTAATATAAATATATTTTCAACTCAAATCAATATAGAAATATTGTAATGGGTGACGTAAGAGGAACCGGGGCATGTGAGATCCCCTTGGTTTCTCCCCTTGAAGTTTCAACAATTTCAATAGCTACAATTCAAGGAAAGACTCCCTGCTCAATGCACCAAAATGTCTGAGAGATCTGCAGATTGCAACATGTAAAGGTGGGCAAGTGGGAGTGAACCAGGGAGGCAGGAAGGGAGAAAAGCTGAGATGAGCCACAGATGCAGCCCTGCAGCTGGGAGCTCACTGAGGTTTTCACCCAGAGAGAGGAGGAATCAGGCTGTGTGGCTGGCATTCCCTTCAGCCAGGAAGAGTTAAGAGATTTAATGAGCATTCCTGCAGGAGTGGGCAGGATGAGAGGCAGCAGAGCCCAGTAACCTGGGCAGAGACAAAGCAGAAAGGTGTGGCCTTGGTTATCTGGCAATCAGCATTCCACAGAGAAACAAAGCCATGGGCCTAGCGGCCCCTTAACCTGCCAGAGCTCGCTTCCCCTCACCCTTTGTGTGGGTTTGCAGAGCACATTATCTGCAAACCCAAGAACTGGTACTAAGAATCACATTTTCCCTGAGTGACAGGCTCACTCTGTGACAAATCTCAGGTTCAGGTGGAGATGCTTGGGGGACACCACAAAGGTCCACTGGTTGCCACTGCCAGGAAGGCAAAGCAGCAAAAGAGAAGGCTGCGTTCCCCCAGCTCACCCCACCCTCACGCATCACAGCTACACTGCCAGCTGCATCTGGCTGTGGGGATAGCACTGGGAGTTCACACACTTGGGAGTCACATTGCCTACTGAGTTCCCCTGCAGGGTTGGTCCCAGGGACCGGGGTGACCAATCACAGGGGAGGCACCCACCTTCCCAGGGAACACAGGCCATTTCCTACCTCCCTGCAGAGATCTGAAAAGCCAGAGAAGTGCAGAAAGCAGGTGTAGCCATACTTATATCTGACAAAATAGGTTTCAAAATAACAAAGGTAACAAGAGACAAAGGTGGACATGTTATAATGATAAAAGGGCACTACATCAAGAAGACATAACACTTCTCAATACATATATACATTCAATCTGGGAACACTGAAATATATATAAAGCAACTACTAACAGAAGTAAAGGGAGAAACTGACAAAAACACAATCATAGTAGGGGATGTAAATACCCCATTGACAGCTACAGATAGATCATCCAAACAGAAAATCAATAAAGAAACATCAGCCTTAAATGACACATTAGACCAAATGAACAGAATTGCCATTTACAGAACCTTTCATCCCAATCAAATTATACATTCTTATGCAGTGCACACAGCACATTCTCAACAACAGACTGAATGTTGAAACAAAAAACAAGCCTCGACAAATTTAAGACTGAAATCATACCAAGCATATTCTCTGACCACAATGCTTTCAAATTAGAGATCAACTGCAAAAAGGAAGTAAAGAAACCTACAAATATGTGGAGTTTAAACAATGTACTACTAAAAACTGACTAGTTCAAAGAAATAAAAGGTGAGACTCACTGACATATAGCAACAAATGAAAATGACAATAATGACATATCAAAAGTTCTGGGATGCAGCAAAAGCAGTAATAAGAGGGATATTTATATCATTTCAGGCCTGTCTCAAGAAACAATAGGAATTTTAAGTAAACAACCTCATATTACAGCTTAAAGAACTAGGAAAAGAAGAACAAAAGCAACCCAAAGTCAGCAGAAGAAAGGAAATAATAAAAATTAAAGCAGAATTGAATGAAATGGAGAAAAGACTATACAAAAATTAATACAACAAAGAGTTGGTTCTTTGAAAAGATTAATAAAATTGACAAAAGCCCAGGCCAGGTAGCTCAGTTGGTTAAAGCATTGCGCTGATATGCCAAGGTTGTAGGTTCCTTCTCAGGTCAGGGCACATACAAAAAGCAACCAATGAATGCATAAATAAGCAGAACAACAAATCAACGTTTCTCTCTCTCTGATTTTTAGAAATTAAAAACATAACATTGACAAGCCCCTGGTTAGACTTGCTAAGGAAAAAAGAGAAAAGACTCATAAAAACAAAACTGGAAATGAAAGAAGTTACCACAGACTGCACAATTATATAAAGAATATATTAGACTTCGGACCACAATGGAGGTGTAGGTAGACACACTGTGCCTCCTCGCACAATCAAAAGAGGAAAAACAATTTTAAAAAACAAAAACAGCCAGAACTGACAGAAAATCGAACCGAGACGAAGTCCGACAATCAAGGAGTTCAAGAAGACACGTTCATCCAGACCGGTAAGCGGGATGGAGCCGGGTGGAGAGCACGTGGCGAGCCAGCAGTTTGTGGAGCGGTACCAGCAATGCTGCAGTTGCAGGGAGAGACCCGCGGCCGGTGCACTCAGTGTAACCCGGGGCCCACACGCTCAGCGACACCTGTGGATGGCCGACCCAGACCCAGCGGGGCCAAGACTGGTGGACCGGGCGGTCCCTCATTCGCAGGCAGATAAACGGGGAGGAAAAGCTGGGGAGCGGAGCAGACCACGCAACCCACCACCTCAGGGAAATAAAGCCTCAAACCACCCACTGAAAACACTTGTGGGGGTTGAGACGGCAGTGGGAGAAACTCCCAGGCTCACAGGAGAGTTTGTTGGAGAGACCCACAGAGACTTAGAACTACGCAAGCCCACCCACCCAGGAACCAGCACAGAAGGACCCAACTTGCTTGTGGGTAGCGGGGGAAGTGACTGAAAGCCAGCAGAGACTGGAGCAAGCACCAGAGTTCCCTCTCAGGCCCCACCCCAACAGGCAGCATCACAACACAACCATGTGGGTTACCCTGCCCTGGTGAACACCTAAGGCTCCACCCCTTAAAGTAACAGTCCCGGCGAAAGGAAAAAAAAACGGCCCAAATGAAAGAACACATCAAAGCTCCAGAAAAAATATAACTAAGTGACGAAGAGATAGCCAAACTATCAGATGCACAGTTCAAAACACTGGTAATCAGGATGCTCACAGAATTGGTTGAATTTGTTCACAAAGTAGATGAACAAAAGAAGATGAGGGGAAATATGCAGGGAACCAATAGGGATGGAAAAGAAACTGGGATTCAAATCAACGGTGTGGAACAGAAGGAAGAAAAAAACATTCAACCAGAAAAGAATGAAGAAACAAGAATTCAAAAAAAAAAAAAATGAGGAGGCTTAGGAACCTCCAGGACATCTTTAAACGTCCCAATATCTGAGTCATAGGGGTGCCAGAAGGAGAAGACGATGACCAAGGGATTGAAAACTTATTTGAACAAATAATGAAAGAGAACTTCCCCAATTTGGCAAAGGAAATAGACTTCCAGGAAGTCCAGGAA
The DNA here is from genome assembly GCA_004026765.1 of Micronycteris hirsuta. NCBI lineage: Eukaryota > Metazoa > Chordata > Mammalia > Chiroptera > Phyllostomidae > Micronycteris > Micronycteris hirsuta. The sequence continues at coordinate 49,228 of PVJI01003137.1, forward strand.
GCTCAGAGAGTCCCAAAGAGGCTGGACTCAAAGAGGAACACACCAAGACACATCATAAAACATTACCCAAGATTAAAAATAAGGAGAGAATCTTAGAAGCAGCAAGAGAAAAGGAGACAGTTACCTACAAAGGAGTTCCCATAAGACTGTCAGCTGATTTCTCAAAAGAGACCTTGCAGGCAAGAAGGGGCTGGAGAGAAATATACCAAGTCATGAAAGGCAAGGACCTACAACCAAGAATACTCTATCCAGCAAAACTTTCACTTAGAATAGAAGGGCAGATAAAGTGCTTCTCAGATAAGGTCAAGTTCAAGGAGTTCATCATCACCCAGCCTTTATTATATGAAATGTTAAAGGGATTTATATAAGGTATGGAGGGATATTGACAGGGGAGTGGGAGGGGGAGAGAGGAGGAAAAAAGTACAGAGAATAAGTAGCATAAGCGGTAGGTAGAAAACAGACAGGGGGAGGTTAAGAATAGTATAGGAAACGTAGAAGACAAAGAACTTATGTGTATGACCCATGGACAAAAACTGAAGGGCGGGGAATGGGGGGGTGTGGGCAGAGGGGAATAAACGGGGGGAAATGGGACAACTGTAATCACATAATCAATAAAATATATTAAAAAAATAAAAATAATAGAGGAAAAAAAGAGTATTAGAATACCACAAAAGACTGTATGTCATCAAATTCAGTAAGTTAGAAGAAATGGATATGTCCCTAGAAATACATAACCTTCCTAAACTGAATCATGTAGAATTGGAAGATCTAAATAGGCTGATCAACAGTGAGGAAACTGAAACAACTATCAAAAACCTCCCCAAAAATAAAAGTGCAGGGGCAGATGTCTTCAGTAGTGAATTCTTCCAAACATTCATAGATTTGATATTTTTCCTTCTTAAACTCTTCCAAAAAATTGAAGAAGGGGCAATACATCCTAACACATTTTATGAGGTCAACATAACCCTCATAGCAAAACCTGGCAAGGATAACACAAAAAAAGAAAACGGCAAACAAGTGTCTCTGATGAATACGGATGCAAAAGTCCTAAACAAAATACTAGCAAATCGAATACAACAATGTTAAAAAAAATAATACATCACAATCAAGTGGGGCTCATTCTGAGGGCACAAGGGTGCTTCAATAGATGCAAATCAATCAATATATACACCATATTAACAAAACAAAGGATAAGAGTCATATGACCTTATCGATAGATGCAGAAAAAGCATTTTGTAAAATACAACATGCATTTATGATTAAAAAACTCAATAAAATGGGTAAAGAAGGGAAGTACCTCAACATAATAAAGTCCACATATGACAAATCCTCAGCTAATATACTCAATGGTGGAAAACTGAAAGCTTTTCCCCTAAAATCAGGAAAAAATACAAGAATGTCCACACTCACTACTCTTATTCAGCATAGTACTGGAAGTCCTAGCCAGAGCAATCAGTCAAGAGAAAGAAATAAAAGGTATCCAAATTAGCCCTGGCTGGTGTAGCTCAGTGGATTGAGAGCAGGCTGGGAACCAGAGGGTCCCGGTTCGATTCCCAGTCAGGGCACATGCCTGGGTTGCGGGCCAGGTCCCCATGAGGGCCATGTGAGAGGCAACCATACATTGCTGCTTCTCTCCCTCTCTCTCTCCCTTCCCCTCTCTCTAAAAATAAATAAAAATTTAAAAAATCTTAAAAAAAATAAAAGGTATCCAAATTGGGAATGAAGAAGTAATAAAAATGTCACTTTTGGCAGATGACATGATTCCATATACATTCTACAGAATATCCTAAAGACTCCACCAAAAAACTATTACAAACAATAAACAAATACACTAAAGATACAAAAATCGATGTACAAAAATCCACTGAATTACTATGCTAACAAATAATTTTCAGAAAAAGAAATTAAAAACAATTCCTTTGCAATTACAACAAAAAGAATAAAATACCCAGTAATAAACTTAATAAAGGATGTGAAGAACCTATATACTGAAAACTACAAAGCATTAACTAAAAAGATTGAAAAAGACTCAATGAAATGGAAAGATATTCTGTGTTCATAGATTTGAATAAATAACATAGTTAAAATGGCTATAGTACCCAAAGCAATATACAGATTTAATGCAATACCAATCAAAATCCCAACGTTATTTTTTTAAAAGATTTTATTTTTAGACAGAAGGGAATGGAGGGAGAAAGGGAGGGAGAGAAACATCAATGTGTGGCTGCCTCCCACGTGGCCCCCACTGGGGACCCAGCCTGCAACCCAGGCATGCGCCCGGACTGGGAATCGAACCGGCGACTCTGATTCGCAGCCCACGCTCAATTCACTGAGCTACACCAGCCAGGGCAAAATATTCTTTTTTTTTTATTTTTTAAAGATTTTATTTATTTTTAGACAGAAAGGAAAGGAGGGAAAAAGAGAGGGAGAGAAACATCAATGTGTGGTTGTCTCTCACGTGGCCCCCACTGGGGACCCAGCCTGCAACCCAGGCATGCGCCCCGACTGGGAATCGAAGCGGCAACCCTGATTCGCAGCCCACGCTCAATTCACTGAGCTACACCAGCCGGGGCAAAATATTCTTTTTTTTTATTTTTTAAAGATTTTATTTATTTTTAGACAGAAAGGAAAGGAGGGAAAAAGAGAGGGAGAGAAACATCAATGTGTGGTTGTCTCTCACGTGGCCCCCACTGAGGACCTGGCCTGCAACCCAAGCATGTGCCCTGACTGGGAATCGAACCTGCGACCCTTTGGTTCGCAGCCCGTGCTCAATCCACTGAGCTACACCAGCCAGGGCCCAATGTCATTTTTTAAAGAAACAAAACAAAAAGTTATCAGATGTTTATGGAATGACAAAAGACCCCGAATAGCCAAAGCAATCCTGAGAAAAAAAGAACAAAGCCAAAGGTATCATACTACCTGACTTCAAATTATACTACAGAGCAGTCATAATCAAAACAGCATGGCATTGGCAGAAAAACAGACACACAGACCAATGGAACAGAATTGCGAGCCCAGAAATAAAACTACATTATACGGGCAAATTAAGTTTCGATAAAGGAGCCAAAAACACACAATGGAGAGAAGAAAGCCTCTTCAAAAAATGGTGCTGGGAAAATTGGAGAGCCACATGCAAAAGAATAAAACTACACCACAGTTTGTTCCGACGTACAAAAATTAATTCAAAATCAATCAAAGACCTAAATATAAGATCTGAAACAATAAATTACATAGAAGAAAACATAGATACTAAACTCATAGACTTTGATTTTAGAGAAGATTTTATGAATTTGACCCCAAAGGCAAGGGAAGTAAAGGCAAAAATAAATGAATGAAAATTTTATCAAACTAAAAAGCTTCTGCACAGCAAAAGAAACTGTCAACAAAACAAAAAGGCAACCAACTGAATGGAAGATGGTATTTGCAAACAATAGCTCTAATTCATATCCAAAATATATAAAGAACTCATACAACACCAAACAAAACATCCAATCAAAAAATGAGCAGAGGACCTGAACAGACCCTTCTCCCAAGAAGATGTACAAATGGCCAACAGATACATTAAAAGATGCTCAACTTCACAAGCTATTAGGGAAATGCAAATCAAAGCTACAATGAGATACCACCTTATAACTCTTAGAATGACCATTATCAACAAGACAAGTAATAAGTGTTGCAGAGGCTGTAGAGAAAAAGGAACCCTCATTCATTGCTAGTAGGAATGTAAACTGGTACAGCGACTAAAACAGTATGGAGGTTCCTCCAAAAATTAAGGATAGCACTCCCATATGACCAACAATCCCTCTTCTGGGTATCTACCTAAAAAATTTGAAAGCATTTATTTGCAAACATATTTGCACCCCTATCTATGTTCATTGCAGCATTATTCACAGTAGCCAACATATTGAAACAACCAAAGTGTTCTTCAGTAGATGAATAGTAAAGATGTGGTAACATATACAAGGTCTGTCCAGAAGGTATCCAGCCACGTGATATGAAAAATAGAAGCATTTATTGAAGAAGATACAAGAACCACTGTATATAGGATAATGACATTTTAGTCCCCGTCAAAGCAGGCACATTGGGACCTCACAGTTCTCCCAATCACCATCAGCTGCCCCACTATATTTTCCTGAATCTCATGACAGTCTGAAATCTCTTCCCTTTCAAAGGTGATTTTAGTTTTAGGAAAGGCCAGAAGTCGCAGGGCACCAAATCTGGGCTGTAGAGGGGCTGACTCACCTGGGGGATTTGATGTTTCACCAAAACACTCTGCATGAGACGTGATGAATGAGCTTGTGCATTGTTGCGATGAAGCTGCCAATATCCAGTTACCTATAGCTGTGGCCTTCCACACATGTGGCATGTATGATTCAAATTATACGAATAGTTTCCACAGAGGAATGTTAAAGCTTAATGTAAAATGTGATGCAGATTCATTGCTCTGCTCACTCAGTCATTTTGAATGTGATGGCCACACAGAACACATGCTCACTCAACGGTGTCTACTGCCCCCACTGACTAGTCCAGTAAAGTCGTCATTGCTCACACATGCACATTCTAGTTAGCTCTCCTTGGCTATCAGCTTACATGGATGTCGTGCACTGTTCTCATTATATTAACAATGGCTGGACTTTTCCCAGACAGACCTTGAATACTACGAGATACTACTCAGCCATAAGAAAAGATGAAATACTGCCTTTTGCAATAACATGGATGGCTCTTGAAAATATTATGCTAAGTGAAGTTAAGTCAGGCAGAGAAAGCTAAGAACCATATGATTTCACCCATAAGTGGGATATAAAAGTGAACCTCACAGACACAAACAACAGTATGGTGGTTACTGGAGGGAAGGGGGTGGGGGAGCAGTAAACTGTAAGAGACCAAATATATGTTGATGGAAGATGATTTGACTTTGGGTGGTGGGCACACAATGCAATATACAGATCATGTATCATAGAATGTACACTTCAAACCTATATAGTTTTATGTCAGCCCAATAAATTTAATAAAAATATAATTTACAATTCTATTGATTTTTTTAAAAGATTTTATTCATTTATTTTTAGAGAGGAGAAGGGAGGAGACAGAGAGGGAGAGAAACAGCAATGTATGGTTGCGTCTCACATGGCCCTCATTGGGGACCTGGCCCGCAACCCAGGCATGTGCCCTGACTGGGAATCGAACCGGGACCCTCTGGTTCCCAGCCCGCGCTCAATTCACTGAGCTACACCAGCCAGGGCTTCTGTTGATTTATTTATGCACTAAATCTTTGAAATCCAGTATGAACTTTACACTCACAGCCCATCTCAATTCGGACTAGCCCCATTTCAAATGCTTGATGGCCACATGTAGTTAGTGGATACCACATTGGACAGAGAAGTCTAGAAGCCTTGTTACCATAGAAAAAGGTTTTGTGTTATAATTTTAAAAGACCCCAACCAATCCAACACAGGGGACAGGTTAGTTGGAATCAGTGCATTCTATTCTTTTCTGAGCAACAACACTAAGAAATTAGGCCGACTTAAATCATGTAAAAGCACAAGACTTACCTAAAGCCATCTTGGTCTCAGTAACTTCTCCTACATTCTTCAGGGTTGGGGGGAGAGTGTACTTACACACAGCCTCACAAGAGTTCTATCACTAGGGAAGTCTGAGGTCCTTGAATAAAAATTTCGAATAATGTAAGGCTGTTTAATATACACTGACACTGACCCCTATTACCTCAGTTACAGAAAGTACAGTAAGTGTTTTGTCATATCAATGTCCATCCATTTGAGAAACTTATCCATCTCTAGAAGAATATTTCATCCCTATCACAGTCCTAAAAAATGTCTTGAGTTAATATAGGTATCCGTTTGCCTTTGGACCTGTAATGTTCTCTGCTCTCAGACTTCAGGTGAACTTTTTAAAACCTGCTTGGTTTCTAAGACTTGGAAAACCAGCGTGACAAACCCCTTCAGCAGACGTCTACTGAGGAAATCCTAGAACAGGGGTGTCAAACTCATTTTCACCGGGGGCCACATCAGCCTCGCAGTTGCCTTCAAAGGGCCGAATGTAATTTCAACTCCTTAACAGTTAAGGAATAGTTACATTTATACAGTCCTAAAATTATTTCAGCCCTTTGAAGGCAACCATGAGGTTGATGTGGCCCCCGGTGAAAATGAGTTTAACACCCCTGCCCTAGAACCAAGGGCAGAACAGCAGACCATGTAGGAAACAGAGGAGGTGAAGGTGCAGGCTCTGAAAACCCTGAGGTTTCTGCATTCCCCATGCAGACCGAATGAGAGTTAGGTTTTTCACTCTAGCAATACTGCTATCTCAGGGAGCCAGGGGCTGTTACTGAAACTAAAGTGCCATCCTGATCACCTCACACACTTGACCAGAGACTACAGAGGTTTAAAAAAACTCTTATTCTGGACTTTTGTCACACATGTAACACGAAGAAATCATGTGGCTGTGTTTTCTAAACAACAAAATCGCTGTTTAAAGCAGTGGCCTGTGTTGCTTATGACATGCTAAGCACTATGCCAAGTGCAGAGGAAGCACGTGGGGAATCTTGTGAAGATCCAGATTCTGATTCTATAGTCCAGGAATGAGGACTGAGATTCTACATTTCTGAGAAGTTTCCAGATGATGCAAGTGCTGCTAGTTCTTGAACCTCAGGTTGAATAGCAAGGCTTCATCTGGATGAACTAATGTAACCTTCTCTACAGTGTCAGGAAATCCTTGCTATTATTACCCCTACATTAAAGATGAAGAAACTGAGGCACAAGAGAGCAATTTGCCCAAGGTCACAACCACTAGGAAGTGGGAAGAGGCCAGCCCTTGCTCTAAGGACTCCACTGTGTATCCTTACTCTCCAAGTTCAAATGCAACAAGGAAGCACAAGGATCATTTCGTTTTACTATCAAACCTAAAACACACAAATTAAAGTATTTAAAGCAGTATTCATAACATGGTTCTACTACTCATAATTGAAATTTTTATTAAACATTTGAGAATGTGTATGATTTTATTCCACACAGTTACCCTCACCTTCCAATATTCAATTCCAAAAGGTTGTATGAAGCATGTGGTCAAACGTTCATAGTTTTTTCTACCCTTCTCAAATAAGTGGAGAGTGTATGTGCACCCAGACTGTGTGTGTGGGTGAGGGCAGTTAACGTGAAAAAGGAGTGCAGGGTGCAAGTTAGAATTCGATAAGTCTGAAACAAGTTATCCAAAGCTTTGCTACTAAGTATTTAAGTACGGACTGTAGACTAGCAAAAGCATTGGTAGCACTTGGGAACCGGTTAGGAACACAGTATCTTAGGCCCCGCCCCTGACCCGATGAATCAGAGAATGTACATTTTAACCGGAACCCCATATGGTCATGTGTACTTTCAAGTTTGAGACCACTGATCTAAATCACAACTTGATTTAGATTCATTTCAATGCCAGAGTCTCTACAGAGTCGTGGCCTTAAACATAATGAAGGGGAAACAATGCCCTTCCTAGGCGGACATTTTATTTTCCTCCCTGGGGCATCACAGCGGATTATGGCAGGGCCCAGTCCCTCCCAAGACCACTACCGTGGACTCCCGGGCCAGACCCGAAGGATACGGGGCGTGCACCACCCCGCAATGCGACTGCGGCTCCTGCACAGACCGCCACACCCCTCCCACGGCCTGCCAAAATTACTCCAAGGGCCCGCGCGCCACGCGGACGGTCGCACGTGGGCACCGGCCGCAGGGCTTCCAGCCCGGAAGGCGCGAGGTAAGAGAAGAGAAATGGCCTCGGGCCTTGAGCCCCAGCCCTGGGTACCACGGGCTTTGGCCGTCAACCCGTCGCCCTCACCTTCAGCACCAAGTCGGTCAGGTAGACGGCAGTCCAGCCGCCCACCACCACTACCACCAGCGACACCGGAATCATGGTAGCAGCGGAGGCAGCGGAAGAAAGGCGAGCCACGGCGTCCTCCTCACGGCAGCCGTGCAACGAGCCGACCACCCGGTGCCGACAATCACACCATCTGCGCAGAAACAAACCTGCTTTCGGCTCCTTTCTCCTGGTGGTGCCGTTTCCCACCGGACGTTTCCGGTTAAACACAGACGGACGTGTACGCGCCGGAACGGGAGGCGGGGCTTATTTTTGCGGCGCACTGATTCGTCGTGGTTTCGGCACCAGTTCGGCTGCAGCTGCGAGCCCTCTAGCGATTTCTTAGGCTTTGTCCCTCCCTGCTGTCTGCTCTCCATTCTTTTCGGTTCTGGTTGGGGGTTAGCTATTCCTTTTAATCTAGTGAAGATAATCGTCTGCGCTTCCCATACCTTGTAATAGGTATCCAGGTTTAAGTTAATTCTTATTCTTTTTATTGAAGTGTAATTTACATATAGCGATATCATAATACAGATCTCAACTGTTCATTTTCATAATAACTTTGTTTAAACTAATCACAATAAAGAAAATTTCCATTTTAGTAATTTCCCTCCTGGTCAATCAACCCTTCTTTATGTAAATACCATCATACAATAGGTACTCTTTTTGTGACTGCCTTATTTTGTTCAACAGAATACAAGGTGGGGCACAAGTAGGTTTACAGTCCTTCGTATGGAAAATAATACAATAATTAATAAATAATACAAGAATAAACTTTCGCGTACTCACAACTGTAAACTACTTTTGCCCAACCCTGTATTTTAGAGCTGTAGGAGAGCAGAATTTGCGACTCCAAAATACGATTTTTTTCGCGTATGATTTTAAACTATTAAAAAATAAACAGAGCCCTGGCTGGTGTAGCTCAGTGGATTGAGTGCGGGCTGTGAAACCAAAGGGTTGCTGGTTCCAATTCCTGGTCAGGGCACATGCCTGGGTTGCAGGCCAGGTCCCCAGTTGGGGGCCACGTGAGAGGCAACCGCACATTGATGTTTCCCTCCCACTCTTTCTCCCTCCCTTCCCTTCTGTCTAACAATAAATAAATAAATCTTAAAAAATAAATAAACAGAAATAAGATGAGCTCGGAAAACCAAGTAGAAGTTACCCTTTTGTAAGAGACATTTACATTTACAAAGGGCATCTTCATTTGCAAAAGCATCTCCCTCTCTGTGCCAGGAAGAGTAGGATGAATACATTTACAGAAACTCTTATCAGTGGATAAGGCAAAGAGTTAAATCTGCATAACAACCTTACCCTTGTTTACTGTACCTTCCACAACCGGCCTCCTCTTCATGCCCAACATCTTTTGTTTTCAGTCGGAAGTGGTGTTTAAGGTGGTGGCTCCTGCTATTTTGGGGACTTAGTTTTCTGGGGTCTGCAGGTTATTAAACTTTTGATTGTTTTGCTCCTGTTATTCTGTCTCAGGTCAATTTAATTCTTAGACCAGTCAGAAAAATCTAGAAGAGAAGAGAAAAAAATTTTCCTCCTGGTCAGGGAGGAACTTTCACATTGTCAATTAAATTAGGGTCTTTTCTCAACCTCTTCTATTACAAAATTTAAGACTGGTGTTATGGTAAAAAAAAAATGGAGCTCTGAACATCTTAATATATTTTTATGTTGACATGTACCTGATTATATATTGACTTGGAGGAGTGGGTCTTAACCTTGGCTGTACATTAGAATCACTAGGGTGAATTTTTAAATTTCTTCCTAAAATTGTGTAGCTTAGAGCTGTGGTGTGAAGGGGTTAAACTTGGAGGGATCCTGTAGGAACAATGCCGGTGTGAGGAGGCCCTGTATCCTTGCATGACCGGCAAACTGGTGTGCGGAATGCCGCCAAAGACAGAGTGTTCCTTTCGCGGCTGGTATGTCTTCCAGGGTTCTTGGGAATTGCTTAAATAAGAATGAAGTTATTAAAAAGCATATGTGTCCTTGCAGGCTTGATAAGCATATCGCCAAGCTGGAACAATCATCCCACATCCTGCTTGCATGTTCTGATACAGCACAATAAATATAATGAGACAAATCAGTTCGGGACTTAGTCGGTCACGTCTGCTAAGTCCCCTGCTGCTCACTGCATTCGGACTCCTGACTCTTATTGCCGCGACACCCATTATGCGACAGAGAGAAATTGAATTAGAATTGAAATGTGGAACCCACACATTAGTATTTTTTCTCCCGAAGCACTAGTATTTTTTTAAAACTCCTTATGTCATTCTACTGTGCAGCCACGACTGAAAACCACTGAAATACATGGTCTTCAATAGGAATGAAAACTAATATTTATGCAGTGTTTTTCTGCATTCTTTTAATGTTCAAATCTTTAGAAGTTATTTGTTTTAACTTTTCTGGAAAAGTATCATCAATAAAAAGTACTAATATCCAAATATTGAGAACGTAATACTATCTTAAGAACAAGTATCCCAAATAAAAATGCACTTCCAAAACACCCTTTAAAGTAAAAATAAAGTGTAATACTAGAGACCCGTATTACAGATATTGCGACTAGTTTGCTTCACTTTGCATATTTTTCCTAGAGTTTTAATAATTTAGCACCATAACTCTAGCGTCAGGAACCCTTATGACATATCTTCTTGTATACAGGTGTGTATATGTGTCATAAAATGTTCTAATTTATTTTGAACATAGCTTGGCATAAATTATAAGAGTGTATATTCAAGCACTCTATGACTCTACAGTTTTCCATGTACAGGTGTCCCAAAAGTCTTAGTGCAGTTTTAGGCTTTGATAATTTGAGAAGTATAAATGCTACATACTTACAAAAAGCATCATCTGAATGTTTACTTAAATTTCTTCTAAGTCATTTTGTGAATTTTTTTTAAGATTTTATTTCTTTATTTTCAGAGAGGAGAAAGGAGGGAGAAAGAACAATGTATGGTTGCCTCTCACATGGCCCTCACTAGGGACCTGGCCCTCAACCCAGGCATGTGCCCTGACTGGGAATCGAACCAGGACCCTCTGGTTCCCAGCCTGCGTTCAATCCACTGAGCTACACCAGCCGGGCCTCATTTTGTGAATTTTGAATAATTATATTTAATTTTTTTAAATTTATTTTAGAGAGAGGGAAAGGGAGGGAGAAAGGGAGAGAAACATTGATGTGTGGGAGAAACATCTATGTGTTGCCTCTTGCAATTCCCCAACCGAGGACCCGGGCGTGTGTCCTGACCAGGAATCAAACTGGTGACCTTTGGTTTGCAGGATGATGCACAACCCAGTAAGCCACAACAGTCAGGGAGAATTTTGAATAATTTCATTTTATTTTACTTTATTTTTAAAAGATTTTATTTACTTTTAGACAGAGGGGAAGGGAGAGAGAAAGAGAGGGAGAGAAACATCAATGTGTGGTTGCCTCTTGCATGCCCCCTACTGGGGACCTGGCCTATAACCCGGGCATGTGCCCTGACTGGGAATCCAACCAGTGACCCTTTGATTCACAGGCTGGCACTCAATCCACTGAGCCACACCAACCATGGTGAATTTTGAATAATTTTAAATTTCAAATATTTAGTTCCCCTTATTGAGGATGTTAAACATTGAATGAAATAAAAATTGAAATACGTTTACTGTTCAGAAATTTCTAAGATCAAATAAGCATGAAAGAAATTTAAATAATTTTATTTTCCAATGATGTTTTGTATGTTTGTAGAATTTGTACTTCTGAAGTTATTAAAGCCTAAAACTACATTAAGATTATTGGTACACTATTGTATTTGAACTGATCTTTGCTCTTATATAATTCCCATTGTTTTTAATACTATTTTCCACTGGGAGGAGAATATTAACTTAAGAACTGAAATGTCTTCTCTTTTGTTAGCCTGAATCCTTGCCTGGACTACTTGCTGGGACAAGTACCAGCTGCTGTGTGGCTATCTGATTACCCAAAGTATGTAGGAAATAAGTTGATGGAAATAAGTTGATTTGGTTTTTCTGTTCCAAACCTAAAAATCTACCTATTCAACTGACTTGGTGTTCTCATCAGGGACCCAGCAGTCAAAACAGAACATTGAATTGAATCCTGCTGGTTTCTAGAATTTATCAGTAGTGGAAGCCAGTAGTGGCAGCAGAAGAGACAAGATAGAGGATATAAGACGGCAGCAAAAAACATGCCTGAATTCCATAAGATCAAGGTATTCTTCCTCAAGTAACTATTTTTTAAAAAAGATTTTATTTATTTACTTTTAGAGAGGGGGAGGGAGAGAGAAAAAGGAGAGAAACATCAATGTGGTTGCCTCTAGAGGACCCCCTGACTGGGGACCTGGACCACAAGCTAGGTCTGTGTCCTAGACTGGGAATCGAACCGGCAACCCTCTGGTTTGCAGGCTGGCACTCAATCCATTGAGCTACATCAGCCAGGCCTCAAGTAACAATTTTAAGTAAAGGTTACATAGCCAAGCTTTTATTCATATTACTTTTATTTAGAATTTTTTTAGATGGGCAACAAAGATATATTTTGGCTGAATGCAAAATAGCTACATGTTAAAAATCAATATTTGGATGAAGCAAAATATTAGCATTTATAATAAACTTCTAAGATATCCAAATCAACATGAAATATTAAAATTAGATATTAATTTTAAAACTATTATTACATTTTAACTATTAAAATATTAATATTCTGATTTTTAAAGTTTGACATTCCCTTCAGGAATATTCATTTCTCATTGATATAAGCTAGTAGTTTCTGGGGTCATTATACTCTACACTATGACACTATGAATAAATTACACCAGTTTGGATAAGCTAGGTTATGTTTGGGAAACCCTAAAATCCCTGTAGCTTTAAAAAAACAAAGATGTATTTTTTTTTGTTTGTGCTGTGTATCCATCAGGGGCTGGCAGACTGATGGAGACTCCCCCATTTTATTATGCCTACATAATAAATGAGGCTCAGGGTTCATTCACTGCAGCAGAGAAAGAGAGGACTAGAGTGTTTACCACTGGCAGCAAAATGCTATGGCCCAGATATTCAGTTACTTTCACTCACGTTTCATGAGCCCAAAGTAGTCAGAGAGCTGTGCCTAACTTTAAGGTCAGAAGGAGTGTAATCCTTTAGACCTATGCACAGAGAGGAATATACCTAGAAATACACAGTAGTGTTGTCTACCACAGAAATAGATGTTCTCTTTTGAAGGGATTCAGAACAGGCCTCCCCAAGGCATGTGGATTATTTTGAGCTGAAGGCAATTGAGCAAGACCCTGTGGGCTAAGAGAAACTTTTACCTCTCCCTGAAAGAATTTAAATTAAAGGCCTTGCCCATAGTAAGAGTTATTACCACACATAACTTTTTATGACCAGGGCAAATTTCTAATTGCCGAACGTCTGCTCTTTTTACCTATCTTCAAGTGACCCTCCTCCCCTCTGAAGCCTCAGGGCATCTTACCTCATCCTTAGCTCCGGATGCCATATATCCACATTTTACTTTTCATCCCTGAAACTCTCATGTATGTGGGGTTCCCGTACATACATGTGTAATGAAATTTGGTTATTTTCTCTTGTTAATCTGTTTCATGTCAATCATTAGATAGCCGAAAGAACCTAGAAGGATAGAGGAAAATTTCTTCCTCTTCCACACTTTCACCTACAGAGGGCGGAGGAACCGATAATGTTCGGTTAGTACTGCCATTATGGGATACTGCTATTGTTGATGATGCTGCAAAATTATTAAACTTTCCTTTCTCTAATAGGAACCAATTAAAGTAAAACTGATCGCCATTTTGATTGCTGATGGTGCAGTTTGGTTGAAGCAGTCCCTCAAATGGAAGCTTCTAGTACTCATTGAAGAAAACATTTTCTAAATTTTTTCTGAAAGCATTGTCCTCACTTATATTTTTATTCCTAATATATCTGTGTTTTGCCTGCAGTTGCTGTTTTTACACAGTCACATGAATAAAATTTGTCCTTAAACTGTGGTCGTAAAAATGTGGCTTTCAAGAAACCAGTCGCCTTAGTTTTTCCATCTGCATTTCGGTTTCATTTCATGTACACTGTGTCTGCATCTTCCTGAAGTAGAATGATATGAGAATCTTTTCAGTAGCTATCAATAAGAAATGCTTACACTCTGAGAACATTGGTTTAGTTACTTCTTCCTCAGGTTCCAGCAAACAAAGTACTTTCTTTGCCAGCAGTTTTAATAAGTTCAGATATATTATTTTCATCTAAAAACATATTATTGTGGTTTCATTCAAGGTGGCTTTTAAATATGTAGTGGTTGCTATTTCATCTTGTTTAAACATCTTGTGAAATATATGACAAGGCAATTCCAAAATCTTTGAACATAATGTATTTTTGTTTTTGCCTAAAGTATGATGAAGTGGCCCACTATCTTTCTGCTTCTAGGCAGTTATAATTGCTTTCTGATTACAGTAATGAAGGGTGTATGAAGAAAACATTGTATTTTTATGATTCCCAACTCACTCTTAGTTTTTACCATGTTTGTTCTGTTATTGATAACAATTGACATGTTTAAAAAACTGATTTTCCGGCCTGGCTGGTGTAGCTCAGTGGATTGAGCGCGGGCTGGGAACCAGACGGTCCCGGTTCGATTCCCAGTCAGGGCACATGCCTGGGTTGCGGGCCAGGTCCCCTGTGAGGGCCATGTGAGAAGCAACCATACATTGCTGTTTCTCTCCCTCTCTGTCTCCCTCCCTTCTCCTCTCTCTAAAAATAAATAAATAAAATCTTTAAAAAAAAACAACAAAAAAAAAACAAACTGATTTTCCATCTTATAAATAGTTCTTTATTCAGAATCTATTATATGGCTAGTTGTGTGAGACCTCAACAGTTTCTCAACAATTAAACAGAAGCAGAGTCTAATTCATTATTAATTTACTATACCATCAGACTTAAATGACTTATAGTCATTTCTGCATACCCAAAAGTCTGATGTCCAAGATAAAGTATCACATTTAGTAATATCAGAGCTTGTCTGTACACAGCAGACTACAATTGAAGGAGTGTTTTCATAACACATTTTCTAGAATGAACTTAACACCTAGGATTTATAGCTTTATCAAATATGAAAACTCATCTTCAACTACTAAAAATAGCTCAGTCTATACTAGGAATTGTAAAATATGGTCTTAGGATCAAATCCAACCCTCTGCCTGTTTTTTAAATAAGGCTTATTAGAACACAGCCATGCTTTTGGTTTGTACTACCTATGGCAGTTTTGCAACACAGCAACAGAGTCGAGTAGCTGTGAGAGAGACATAATGGCCCGCAGAGCCTAAAATATTAACTATCTGACCCTTAAAAAAAAAAAGCATGCTGACTTGTGGTCTATAGTAATATCATCAATAAGATTTTTCTTTAAATTTTTGCTTCCCTAGACATAGAACTATAATGAAATCTCTTGTACAAGCTTTCACATAAAGTCTATTATTTTGAAGTTCAATAAGTGGGAATAAAATTTTGATAACTTGCTCTGCTCTAACACTTTAATCTTTTTTTTATTGTTGTGCTATGACAGTTGTCCCAATTTTCGCCTGTTGCTCTCCTCTGCCCCACCCACACTCCTAACACTTTAATCTTATACTTTACATTCTTCATTATATCTAAATTGAAGATGATTTATCAAGAATGCTGTTGAACAGGATTGTGGAGTTTTTCCTGCTTATGAAATTTTCAGGTGGCAAACTGACAATCTGCCATTAATTTACTCTTACAAGATGTGAAGAATTCCCTAGAGGGACTTTTTCTTGTAAGGCTTATGGCCTAAGTGGGAGTAAATAGCAAAAAATTAAATGCAGTTCTTTATTTTAGAGTTTGTTGCCACAGTCTAACCTAAGAAAAGTCAAACAATGCAGATTCTTAATAATTGGTTTTCTACATAAACTCCATAGTTTTAAAATCATAATTATTGTAGCATTTTACTCTTAAGTAATGGGTGTAGATTTTTTATTCAAGTGATATATTTATACTCAGAAATCAAGCAAAAAATTCAGCTTAAATTACTTTAGAATGCTATGCATATTTGAAAGTATATGAAAATATTTTCAATACATTGGCATGACACACTTTATTATTGACATTGTCTCTTTAATTATATATGTTGATACCTACTGCATCATATGTTCACTGGTTGTGCGAATTTTCAGGGATGCTAGAAATGATGTTGAAATAGGCATTTGACAGCGTGTAGGAGGAAAAATAATTTTCCCTCTATTCGTCTAGGTTCTTGGCTGAGATACCATTGTAATAAAAAGAAAGATTAATAGGAGAAAAACAAATACAAGTTTAATAGCATTTCATACCTCCTGTGTACATGTGAGATACCGAGGAAGACTGAGTAACTCCTCTGATAACCCAGGCCTCCACCTTAAATACCATCTCCAGCTACAGACCAAAGATGCTGGGATTAGGAAGGGGTGAGGGAAACCAGTTATGGGAGGTGACCTGGAAAATCACAGTAAACAAAGGTAAGGCCGGTATGTAGATTTAGGTCATTGACTTTTGAATTGTTAAGAGTTTCTAGAGATTTAGAGTCATCCTCATCTTCCTGGCACAGAGAGGAAAACATCCTTACAAATGGAGATTTCCCTTATAAATGTAAATATTTCTTACAAAAGGGTAACTTGTATTTGATTCTTAGAGCTTTTCCAGTGTCTGCTGTTTCTTAAAAGTAACCAGTTTAAAATAACCCAAATGCCAAAGGGACATATTTTGGGTTTGCATATTTTGCTCCCCTTCTGCCACTTTGATTCCAGAGGCAAGTTTAGGGACAAACCAAATCTCACATCCCAAATCCCAAAGTCTAAACTAAACTGCAGTTTATCCCTGTTATTTAACTTGGCAGGCTTTAATATTAATCTCATATCACTTGTCTGAAAATATCTTGATTTCTCTCTTATTTGTAGACGGTAGTTTCATAGGGTATATAATTCCAGGTGGAAAGTTGTTTTCACTCAACATTTTGAGCACGTTACTTATTTTCTGGCTTCAATTGTTGCTGTCAGAAAGTCTGTCAGTTCAGCTGTTGCTTCTTTTAGGAAACCTTTCTTCTTCCTAGCTTCTTTCTAGTATTCTGAGTTTGGCTTTGGTGTACCTAGGATTTCTTTTTATTTAACTTGCTTGGGATTTGGTATATGAGTCAGCGTCCAGGCAGGGAAACAGAAACCATGCTAGGCACTTTAAAACAGAGAGGATTTTGTAAGGGAATTGGCTACACATATATTAGGCAGTTGAAAGAGAAACAAAATTGAGGAAGCCAGGAGATTAGAAAGCAGAAAGTAGCTAGCATGTCCCTAGGGCTCAAGGCACCAAAGAGAGGAGGTTATACTACCAGAATCCAACCAGGTAAGGGTGGGGGCCACCGTTCCAGGAGTTGTTGGGCTATAGGGGCTGGATGGTTAGAGGAAGTGCTGTTACTAAGGGTTTGGAGCCAGAAGGAGAAAAAAGAAGAGAGCAAAAAATAAGAGAAGAACTCCTGCAGTTACCCTCTTCCTGCTTGTTCTATACTTGACAGACATTTACTTGGGTCTCTCCAGTGTTTGGCTATTATGAATAATAATGTTATGAACATTCTTGTGTATTATACGCTATTACACACCAATAAGTGCCTCTTATTGGTGGAATCCAGGGGGTAGCCAGCTGCTAAAGGAGGCTGGGAAAGTATTGCAGATACCCAACCCTCATGTTGCCTTGCAGGGAATAGAAGGATAGGTGTGGAGCTGAAAGCTAGTTGAGTAACCAGCACAGTTTAGGTTCTTGAGTTTTTGGATTTGTCATCTTCATCAAATGTGACAAATTCTCAGCCATTCTCTGTTTGAATGCCTTCTCTCCCTTGCTCTTTTGTCTCATTTGGAAAGTCCAGTTACATGTAACAGCTTCTCTATCCTCCATGTTTATTTCCCTTTCTTTAATATTTTCCATGTCTTTAATTTGCTGAATTCTGGGTAATTTTTTGAAATCTATCTTTCAGTTCATTATTTCTTACTTCAGCTGTGTACAGTCTGCTGTTTTGAACAATCTATTGATTTTCTAATTTCAAGTACTTTATTTTCCATTTCTAGAAATTACATTTGTTTTTGTTTCAAATCTGATTTACTATTTTTTAATTCTCTGTTGTTTCTTAGTCATATTTTAATTATACAGATTAAACATGCTTATTATATACATATTATGTATCTGATAATTCCAGTATCTGTAGCATCAGCAGGTCTGATGCTTTGTTATTGCTAATTGTCTATCATGATGACGTGCCTTTTTGTCTTTTTTAGTACATACTCATGTTTGTTGGAACTCTATCTGGTAGAAGTACTTAATGCCTGAGCTTAAGGTGAGTTACTCCAGAGAGGATTGGCATTTACTTTTACAAAGTACCTAAGGGCCTCACTGACCTGGGCTCACGTAATCTAAATCATTAATGTCACAATTTTAGGTTATGGATTGGAAGTGTGGTGTCCAGTTGTGGTAGGTTGTTCCTGAAATGGCTCCCAATAATCTCCGCCTCTTGATAATCATGCCTTGTGTGAGCTGGACATAGTGACACGCTTCTAACAAACTGAATATTGCAAAAAAGATAGGATGTCTCTTCCATGACTAAGTTATAAAACACAGTGTCTCCCTCTCTTTCCTCACTCACTTGCTTGCTCTGATGAAGCAGGCTACTGTGTTGTGGAGATGCCCTGTCTAGAGGCCCTTGTGGCAAGGAACCAACAGCAGCCTTCAGCCAATAGCCAGTGAGGAACCGAGGCCTTTAGACCAATAGCCTAAAGAAACAGAATCCTGTGCACAACAGAATGAGTCCACTAAATAATAACTTCTTATTCTCCCCTGCTCCCAGACCCTGGTAACCTCCTATGGGCCTCTTCTAAAGGTTACTGTACATCTTTGAGACTATATCTGCTGAACCCCAGATAACCTCAGACCCCAGGTTGAGAAAAAATGGTCAAAGAATACAAATTTAGCACTGCAGACTTACTCCAGGGAAGTGCTATTGATTACCTCTGTGCTCTGTGCCCATGACCAGTCCCTTTTAAAGCTGACATGTGCTGCCAATATTCATATTTTAGGAAATTGCAATTTGACTCTTCTGCCATTCTCTAGAAGCCATGCTGCTTCTCAATTTTATTTTTACCATCTTTAGCAAAAACAAAACAAAACAAAAAAACATGCTACATGGAATTCCTAGTATAGGCTAGTAGATATTGCTAAGAAGAGAAAGACAAAAGCTTATTACATTCTAGGTGAGGAGTCACTTGTTTCTACTGGTAGCCACTATCATTAAAAAGAAATAACTACTCAGTGGTATCTTTTCCCTAGGAAAGTTCAATAAACTTCATAATTGAGGGTATGTGAGAGGACAAGATGCATTACTGGCTGTGCATTCTCTACTTATTTCCCTGTAACTCTAATAAAGAAAATTTTGTCTTTGCTATCTTATTTGAGATCATTCAGGATGCAAATTTGGGAGAATGAGATAGACTTAGAAAGAGGTGGACCTAAGAGGTGGTGGGCAAAAAGAAAGGACTGAGTCAAATGCCAAGTCAAACCTGGGGTTAAGGTTGAAATAAGGGAGAGATAAAGGAAAAACTACCTGCTGGATGTCAGAGAGAGTTTGAGGGTTTGATCAATGAGAGGTACTGTGCCTGCTGTGTGTGCAGGGGAATTGGGGAAGAGAGGCAAGCTGACTTTAGGGCCGTTGCTCTCAGTTATGATCTAGATCCACTTTAATATTTTTTGTTGATTTCACTTTCTAAACATTTCAAGATGTTACTCATGTACAGTGAAGTGCACAAATCTTAAAGATGTGCTTGATGAAAATTTTTACATATGTCTACACCTGTTTAACTACTACCCAGATCAAGATACAGAACATAACAGCACCTCACATGTCTTCCTCATCCTCTCCCTAGTCCACATCCCCAGAAGTAATTACTCTTCTGGTTTCTGTTACCATAGGTTTATTTTCATCTTAACTTCATAAAAATGGAATCATGTGATATGTACTCTTTATCTGCCCCTTTTTTCACTCAACATTACATCTTGATCAATATCGATCAATATTATAGGAAGCAAAAGCAGAATTTTTTTTTACCACTGTGTACTATTTCACAAATTATTTACCTGTTCTATACTGGACAGACATTTATTTGGGTGTTCCAGTGTTTGGGTATTATGAATAATAATTCTATGAATATTCTTGTATATATGTCCTGGTGGACATAATCACTATCTTATATTGCATATATGTCCAGGTGTGGAATTACTGGGACATATAGTGATTGCTGTCAAATAGTTTTCCAAAGTGGATGTACCAATGTATATTCCCACCAGCAATGCAAGAGAGTCTGTGCTGCTCTATATCCTTGCCTGGACTTCATATTTTAAAATTTATTAATTTTTTCCAGCTTTGCTGACATATTTCATTCCTTTAATTTTAGTCACCACTAAAGTTATTTGAAGGGCATAAGCAGAGATTAGAACTTCTTTTAAATTGTTTTTGTTGTTAAACTCTGCTTCAGTACAAAGGATTCCGTGCATAGACCGAGTGCATGAAGCCTTAGAAATTAGCAGGGTCACAGGAGACCTGAGGTTTTGGGTTTGGGAAGATCCTGTCCAGCTGTAGAAGGGAGCACATATTTCAGAAAAATTAAAGACCACTGTGGTCTTGAAGGCAAAACTTGATTCTGTAAAGATAGGAGTAGCTCTTAAAAGATGGATGGTGGACTGGGTGGTCCCTCATCCATGGGCAGATAAACCTGGAGAAAAAGCTGCGGAGCGGAGCAGACCATGCACCACCATCACTGGGAAATAAAGCCTCAAACCACCAATTGAAAACACCTGTGGGGGTTGAGCCAGCAGCAGGAGGAACTCCTGGCCTCACAGGAGAGTTCACTGGAGAGACCCACAGGGACTTGGAACTACGCAAGCCCCCGCACCCAACCCGGAGCCAGCAAAGAAGGGCCCATCTTGCTTGTGGGTAGTGGGAGAAATGTGGAGAGTGGAGCAAGCGCCACTGTTCTCTCAGGCCCGGCCCCCACAGACAGCATCACAACACAACCACGTGGGTTACCCTGCCCTGGTGAACACCTAAGGCTCCGCCCCTTAAAGTAACAGGTTCGCTGAGAAAAAAATGGCCTAAATGAAAGAACAGATAAAAGCTCCAGAAAAAAATACAACTAAGAGATGAAGAGATAGCCAACCTATCAGATGCACAGTTCAAAACACTGGTAATCAGGAAGCTCACAGGATTGAATGAAAGTTGGTCATAATTAGTTGAACAAATGAAGGATACCTAAAGGAAATGAGGGGAAATGTGCAGGGAACCAATAGTGACAGGAAGGAAACTGGGACTCAAATCAACGGAGTGGACGAGAAGAAAGAAAAAAACATTCAACCAGAAAAGAATGAAGAAATGAGAATTCAAAAAAATGAGGAGAGGCTTAGGAACCTCCAGGACACCTTTAAACATCCCAACATCGGAGTCATATGGGTGCCAGAAGGAGAAGAGGAAGACCAAGGGATTGAAAACTTATTTGAACAAATAATGAAGGAGAACTTCCTGAATCTGGCAAAGGACATAGACTTCCAGGAAGTCCAGGAAGCTCAGAGAGTCCCAAAGAAGCTGGACCTGAAGAGGAACACACCAAGGCACATCATAATGACATTACCCAAGATTAAAAATAAGGAGAGAATCTTAGAAGCAGCAAGAGAAAAGGGGACAATTACTTACAAAGGAGTTCCCATAAGACTCTCAGCTGATTTCTCAAAAGAGACCTTACAAGCAAGAAGGGGCTTGAAAGAAGTATACCAAGTCATGAAAGGCAAGGACCTACATCTAAGAATACTCTATCCAGCAAAACTTTCATTTAGAATGGAAGGGCAGATAAAGTACTTCTCAGATAAGGTCAGGTTCAAGGAGTTCATCATCACCCAGCCTTTATTATATGAAATGTTAAAGGGATTTATATAAAGCATGGAGGGATATCAACAGGGGACTGGGAAGGGGAGAGAGGAGGAAAAAGTACAGAGAATAAATAGCATAAATGGTAGGTAGGAAACAGACAGGAGGAGGTTAAGAATAGTATAGGAAATATAGAAGCCAAAGGACTTATGTTTATGAGCCATGGACAAAAACTGAAGGGCGGGGAATGGGGGGTGCGGGGTAGAGGGGAATAAAGGGGGGGGAAATGGGACAACTGTAATAGCATAATCAATAAAGTATTTAAAAAAGAAAAATATGGATTTCTAATTAGTTCAATTTGGGACAAGTACACACTGTTTTGATATGATAATGAGGATTGTCAAAATAACTGAGAAGATAATTCTGCATTTGTTTTCTAATATTTTTGATAAGCAAGAAAATTGGCAGAAATTAATTTTTTATTTTTAATTTGTATTACTTTTATACAAAACAAATTGTCAACAATAATTTTGATAGGTGACTTGAAAAATTTAGTTTGTACCTTCTATACAAACTCTGCATAATATGATATTCATTGATATTCACAATGGCCATTTTATCCATTTGTATTTAATAGGTTTTGGTGAGAACTGAAAACTAGATAGTGGCTGTACTTGGTACTTGAAAGTTTTCATCTACTTATTTAGTTATCTTATCAGTGACATAATTAAAAATTGCTTTATTATTATCCAGTCAGCTAAAAAACTTCCAAAGGTCAAAATTGCTGATACTGATTTTCAGCATATTGCCAGGCCAAAGCAAATGATGCAAAAGTTTTAAAACATTTTCATAGCCTAGCAAAATTGTGGCCAATGAAAGTTTTAATGCAGGAAACATGATGGAAACATTTATTTTTTCTTAGCCTTTGAGAAAATGGAACTGTCCACTATATAATAATACATAATTCCAACAAATTTTTCTGCATTCAATTAGCTATAAAAAGAACTAACCATCAAAAGGCAATCATCTGTAGCAAAGGCATTTTATCTTTGCAGATGCCAATAAATGTCTCATTTCTTTTTAAAAATAGACAAAAATTATTTTCTTTTAAAATGTAAAAAGCTTCCTTGCATGATATAATGATCCAGGCTTGCTATTTTCTGTTCCAGCAGCTCTTAAGTGAATACATACATCAGAATCACTTGGGGGTGGGAGGGAGTGTTTTCAAAATAGCCCTGGTCTCTGCCCCTGGCCGGATGCAAGGCTGGGATGCTTTGAAGCTGAAGTGTGGAAATGCCCATGCTCCCTAGGCTTAGCTAGGACTTATATTCAGGCCATGTATCAGTTTGGATAGCCTGAATGAAACATCTAGAAGTGCCGCATAAAATGAAGTGAGCATTTTTTAAAACCCATAGTCAGGATAGTAAGGGAAATACTTCAGGGCCAAAATCAGAGCAGTACCTACTGTTCTACATGGTAAGCAGCTGCTAATACTTTGTTTCTCCTGGAAGGGATAGTACTCCAATCTTTGTAACCAAGTACTCCTGTCTTTGGGCTTTAAGTGCTTTGGGGGTCTGGAGAAAAGGCTATGGGTGCAGACAAGATGGGGAATTGGAACAAAGAACCTCGTACAGACTTGAGACCCTGATTGGGCTACAATGGAGCAGAAAGCAAAGCCATTCAACCATCTGAGGTTAAAAAACAAAACAAACAAAACAAAACAATATATATCTATGTCTCCATCAGAATTAATAATCACCACCTTTTCTCACGAGGTTTTCAGTCTGAATTTACATTACCTGGGCAGTCTGGCATCCCGGAGCTAATAAATTAGCATAAGAATTGGTCCCAGGCTGGGACATTTGCCGGGCTCCTAGCAAGAGCAAATGCAGGATTCTCTTGGGGGACACACTCTCAAACCAGACCAAACTGTGGTTGCTGGGGATCATGAGGGTAAGTTGAGTAGAGCCCAGGTGCTCCTGGAGTGTAGGGTGTCTGAAGACAGGGCGGGACTGCCTGACTTTGGGCAATCAATCACCCCACTCCCGCAGCCCCTCGTAGCTGATAGAGACTGCCTTCTCCAAGTGCTGCTTCTCTCTGCAGCTCAAAGTACTCGACCCAAGAACTTGCCCAGTGGGACAAAGTCAACAGGTGACTATTTCACCATCTTGTCCCCAGCACATGATTTAGTTGGTGCCTTGCTTAAGGACTTGCATATTGAGAGTACTTTTCACTGCTTCCCTCGAACTTTGGAATTGACCCAGATTATGGGCTGGCCTTTACCCATTGCCTGTAGATATCATGAACCCAAGTAGCCGGTACCTCCATGGGAATATGAGTTCATAGGCCAAAAGAACCAGACGTCTGAAGAGGACAGATGCCTCAGAAGAAAAATGACAGACTGGAAACCATGTACCAATTGCATTAGAAATACTAACAAACCATTCAACCAAGGATTTTAAATAAATATAGAAGCAGTTCCCCTTGTAATTACAAAATAGAAAGTTGGAAGACTGTCCTCACCCTCCCAGGTGATTCTGAAGTAACTGCCCATTGAGAACTGTTTCATTAACTGGTATAGCCCACAGGCTAAGTGTAGTAAGAATGGTGATCTACGGTGATATTGTTTACATGCTTGTGCTTACATTTTATTCAGTGCTGTGCAATTTCATTTTGAAAAACTGCTTAGTTGATTAAGGGGTAGTTGGGGGAGATGTTAGGTGAATACAACACTGACAGAATGATTTGTTACTTTGTGGTTCATTGGAAGACCAAAGATTGTTCACACGGATAGTTGTGAAGTTTTCTCCGATTAGAAGTAGTGTGCTCACATTGTGGTATTACAAACAGCTTTATAATAAGAGCCAGCCAAATTTTAATTTATTTAGCACTACTTCACTTGTTGGTTTTTTTCTTACAAATTGCATTTGTATATTCAACTCTTTTGTATTGAAACATTCCACACAGGAGAGCCTTATGGCCGAGAATCATGGTCCTGATGCAGGGAATTGCCCTCAGAGGCTTTGTGGAAACCCAGGTGTCAATCAGAAAGACGGATTGGCCAGCATTGCAGCCCTAGATAAAAGCAAGGTGTGCGAGGTGAACATGGACAGCACCTATCTAGCGACTGTCTTGGGGAAAGGGTCCCCTGTGTGTTTCAGTAAATACCCCACATGTCTGACACTTCAAACCCTGAAATTATGTCAAGCTAAGAAAACCTGATTGTATTTAAATATCTACCCCCTCTTTCTTTGCTCTAATTTGATATACCTCAAGCCACCTTCAAGTCACCTTCTGGTAATTAGACATTCTGTATAGCTTGTTTAGAGTAAAAAAAAAAATGTACTGGTTAACAAAGTTCATCTAATAATTGTATTTCTCAATTGAAATTAATTATGAAGCATATTGGTGTGTAATATTTATTCTCTTATGGGTTAGTAGGAATCAGGATCTCTGAGATAAAGCTCATAGATGGTAATAACTGAGGGGCAGACTTAGACCAGCATTAATCCTTCAAGGTAAAGGCCATTAAGGTTGTGGCCATCTTGCTGGCCCTTCTTGCCTGTGTACCTTCCTTCCCATATCTCCAGAGCTTGTAGCAAATATTCTAATACCCACTGATGTAGAACTTAAAACCAAAAGAAGCAGGGTGAGGCAACTTTGGTTGGCAATGTGGTTTGTTACCCAGCACTGCATTGAATATCAGCCCTCAAAAGTTAATAGCAACCTATTGGTGGACCAATGCAATGTTTTCTCTATCTTCATCCTATACTCTCTTTGTGACTTGAAGCTACTGGCCATCATCATAGTGCATGGGAATCCTATCTGAGGCAGTCCACACCAGAAAGAGATAGAACGGTGAATCTGAGGCCAAGTTTGAAAAATTAAGCACACAAACCAAATATTTATTAGGCACCTACTAATTATGGGTGCGAGGCATTGTCTTTTAGGTACTGGAGGTATATCAGTGAATAAAACAAAGACTCTTGCCCACAGAAATGAATATAAATGTCTCCAGGAACATTAATGAAGGACCCTATTCTCCTTTATGTTCCTGTAGGTTTTATTTTTACTTTTATCACTATACTTCCAACATAGTCTTGCAATCATTTGTTTACATGTCTGTCTTTCCTTTCTGGACTGTGGACTTTGGGATGGCAGGGATGTCATAGTTTATTATTCTAACAAATGGCAAGCATTTAATAAACGATCATAGAATGAACAAATGAAGGTGGACTACTAAACAGGCTGCTGAGTTCTAATGTCTTAGAGACATTGTGCTTATCTTGGTCTTAGAGGAAAATAGGGTTCATATTAAAATGAAAAAACACCCTAACTATACAGGAATCAGTGCTTCTTTCTGTCTCCTACCACTGACATCCTAGGCAA
Source organism: Micronycteris hirsuta (assembly GCA_004026765.1). Taxonomy (NCBI): domain Eukaryota; kingdom Metazoa; phylum Chordata; class Mammalia; order Chiroptera; family Phyllostomidae; genus Micronycteris; species Micronycteris hirsuta. Next base: position 75,395 of record PVJI01003137.1, read on the forward strand.
GACCACCATTATTTCTCTCTGGATTAACAAAACCATCTCTCAGCTGGTCTCTGCACCTCTTCCAACTGGTCTCTCTCTCAATCTGTTTTCCATAATGGAGCCAGGGAGCATTCTAAAATATAGCTATGACCATGCCACTCCCCTTGGGAAAATTTTGCCATGGGTTTGTATTTTAGTTAGTAGTTGCTGTAAAACAGACCCCAAATTTCAGTGGCTTACCAAAATAAATATGTATTTTTATTCTCTCAAGTATGTGAGTTGGTGGCAGCTTGGCTCACTGAGCCTGGGGTAGAACTCCAGGCTTCTGGTTGGGTTAGGTCTAGTTCATGGACTAGACCTAAGGCCTAGACTGAAGGGGAGGCTACTACCTGAAGCATATCTTTTTCCTGGATAATCATAGGGGTGCAAGACGACAAGAAGGCATAGCTTCTGATGGCTTTTCCTGCTAGCATTCCATTGGCCAGAGCAAATCACATTGCTAAACCCAAAGTTAAGAGACAGGGACGTACACTCCGCCCAGCATGAAGCAAGGGTCAGTTCTATAACATGAAGGGAGTGAAGAATTAGGCATAATTCAGTCAATCCCACTTTTCCTCAACTTTACAGTCAAATCCAAAACCCTTTGCAGTATCTTTTTTCTTACTTTCCCCACCTTCCCGCAACTTCTTTGCCTTACTCGCTGCATTCCCCTTGCTCTATTCTCCTGCTCACCTTTCAGGTCTAATGATGGGGGACGCTGTCTCTCATTTTCAAGCCTTCATCCACGCTGTTGTCTTCTCCTGAAAGTCTTCCCTCTCTCTTCTCCACCTCTATCTTCCTGCTCCTACTCACCCCAATGTATTTACCTCTCCTGGCCATCAGTGTAAATCTCACTTTCTGTAGGAATGAATTAGTTGCTCCTTTTCTGCATTACCCAAGCAGAAGTACTTGATTTTATCAGAGCCTTTGGCACAAGGTATTGTTTTTTCTTTCTTAACTGACTGTCTCCCTTCATGAGATTGGAAACTGTGACTCTATTTAGCCATCCTGTCCCCATCCCCTAATATAGCTAATGCCTTGCCTATAGGAACTGCTCATTTTGTTTTTATGTATTGAATGTATGCATGAGCAAGGACAAACAAGTAAGAATACCATTTGGTTTGAGGATCTGCTCAAAGTAATTTATTTTGAAATATCTAGTATATAGACAGATCCAAGAGACACATGACCATGAAATACATATGTGTGTAGCCTTTGCATTTCTCAAAGTCTTCTCTGTTCTGTGCTGTGATTTTCATTATACAAATCTCCCTTTGTTTGACTTTGGTCAGGCACATACTGCATTACATGACAGCCTACATACAGGTGACCTGAGTAGTTTGAAGAGAGACTTTACCCTGTGGCTATAAAAGAAGAGACAGAACTGGGCTGATAATGTTTGCGGCTATGCAAAGGACGCAGTCAGAATAATGATCAACTCTTGTGGCTGATTGGATGCCAAGGGAGAAAGGCATGCCCCCCACCCAAAGGAATAATAGGATCTGCCTTTGTAAAATACACTTGGAATATATTATTCCAAGTTATTTGTTTATAGCCAGAAGATTAATTCTTAATGGATGCATTTCTGAGTGAAGAGCCCCAGATGTTACAGGCTAATTTTCTTTTTTAGAGTGTGTCAGTTTATGCAATTCTGGCTTGATGGCTGGGAGAGCCAATCAGTCACACCTGACTATCAGCTCTTCATGGAAATATGAGCAATAATGTTTTGTTTCTGGAATTTGAGAAAGAAAATGTCATTAAAGACAGGATCCATTCCTAGTCCCCAGTAAAGGGCAGGCAAGAAGGCTGATTAAGGATTTGAAAGTGATAGGCTGGTAGGTGGGGTGGGGTGAGGGGTGTGCAGAGGTAGGATGGGAAAAGTCATGGAAGAGACCCAAATCTTCCAGGGTCCCAGCATATGGATTTGTTGACTTTGAGAGGTAATTGCCAGCTGAGGCCTGTGTTCTTGTAGCTCACTTTGAATTCTGCTGATAGAGAAATTATTCCTTTTTCTGATGATGAGGAATCTGATCAAAGTTGCATGGGCTTAGAACTATCTATACTAGTATGCCTGGCTGGTGTAGCTCAGTGGATTGAGCGTGGGCTGGGAACCAAAAGGTCCCGGTTTGATTCCCAGTCGGGGCACATGCCTGGGTTGCAGGCCAGGTCCCCAGTGAGGGCCATGTGAGAGGCAATCACCCATCGATGTTTCTCTCCTTCTCTTTCTCCCTCCCTTTCTCTAAAAATAAATAAATAAAATCTTAAAAACACTTAAGAAAAAGAAATATCTATGCTAGTAATCTGCTAGATTTAAGTATATAGGATTTCACAATTAGATTCTCATTTAAGAAAAGCCATCTTGCTTATTTAGAGAATTAGTCTTTTATTAGTCAAAACGGATTTGCTTCTGAGGCCTAAACTACTTGGACTCATTTCAGGCAATATTTTCTAAGAGCTGAGTTCTTAAATTGAAAGAGAAACATAAGCCAACATAATAACATATTTAATGAACTGCATGAATGCCTTGGAGAATCCCATCCTGGCCAAAGAGAACAGAAATCACTACCAAAGATGCCAAATAGCATCTATTTTCCCCAAACGCCCAAATCATCTTGGTCACAGTATAGATGCATGCATTTATTGATTTTTTATTTCCTGAATTTCTTATATAAAGCCTGATCCTTTTAAAACATGGCTTGATTTTCCTGGCTAACTTAAGGGCATACTTGGCAACATCGAATTAATTGTTTCTCAGATGAGATCTTGGCCCTTTGGGAAGAATGGGTGTGTTCACATCTGTGTGTCGGGGAGCAGTGGGAGACAGTTATGAAGAGACTTTGGAAACAACACTTTATACACCCAAGCAGGAATGTGGATTACTCGAAATTATATGATTAGCCTCTTCCTAAATGTGTAAGAGCTCGCATCCTTTGTCTTCTGACCCTTCATCTCCCAATTATTTCAAAAGGTGCCATGACATTCTCAGCATAGTTGCTTGAACTGAACAACAGCCTAGAGGGCTTTCCTTCTTCCCAGCGTGTCACCCACAGGACAGTGAACCTCTGAAAGTGCAGAAGGGACTCTTCCAGTGGCCACAGAGAGGAGCCCAGCAGGCAGGGCCTGGGTGAGGGGTGGCGGTGAGGAAAGCAGGGCTGAGGGCTGGAGGGAGGATGCTGTTCTGGGATCTGGGATACTGGAGCCTCTTGAAGGGTGAGGACATGTCTTCTCAATGCACATGTGTATAAAGTTCCAGAAGGAGAATTTTCATGGATGGATGATCTGCTGACTGTGCTCTTCTGACTAAATGTGACCTGTGGCCTTGGGGCTCTCTCATGGGCGATGCTGCCACCACCGGCAGCACTCTTAGAGCCCTTGTGAATGAATCTAAGTCAGTGTGGCTGCTTGGTCATCACCAGGTTCTTTGGTCAATATAGGGAAATCCTCCAGGATCAGAGACGGATGAGAGCTCTGGACTTCTTCCCTATAACCAGGTGGGAGAGCACTGTAAAAGCAGGTCACAGACCAAATCCAGCCAGATACACAAGTACTTAAACAGTCACCAAACAGGCAATCTGTTCCTGTGAGTTCAGTGACCTTACTGTCAATTTCTGAAGTATTCTGACAAGCACCTGGCCCCAAGGTCTAAACCAAGGTGGAATCTGCTCTCTTCTGAAGACAGATGAGCAAGCCTTTTGGCCAGGTCAGGCCCCTTTCTCCTTTATGAAGGCAGCAGGTCACCGGATCAAAGGGAGCGCTCTGCCAGCATGTTAGGTTGCTGGGTGTGCGGGAGTCTTATTTTCTCATTTAGGTAAGAGCTGTGAGGTTTGTGCACTCTTTCTGGCCCATCACATATTTCAAACACTACTCATTTCACCAATGAGAAATCATTTCTAACACCCCTTAAGTTAATATGAACGCTCCAGGGCAGAAAGCTCAAGTGGCTGTATTTGCACAGCTATCCTGAAATGTGGATTACCGATTAGAGCCCTTCAGTGTTCACTAACTGCCCCTGAGGTGTACATTTTCACTCACATACTTAGCAATTCCTGTGCTCCCCTCCCCCCTCTAATCCCCATAAATGATACTGTAAACATCATTCATGGAAATAAAATAACTTAGTAAAATTCCTGCCACATTCGGAGTAAAGCAGTGTGTAGGTTATTAAGCCATTGTTTCTCAATTCCAAATTCTGTGATGCTGGGGCAGGGACTCTGCAAACGTTTATGCTTTGCCAGCTGTCCCTGTTAGGCTCTGCCTGGAGGGTCACTGGAGAGAGACCGCAAGGCTGAAGAGGAAGGGACTGCTCCGTCCTGTGTCCAGCTAATGCTTCACTTTATCAGCAGTAGAGGGGTCCAGCACCAACCGGTTTCACTTTCCACATTGCTTTCAGCACTCCTGGAAACAGCCTCATCATGTGCTCAAAGGAGTGGGTTCCAGTTCCATGAAGCCATATGCTCACGCTTCCAAGGCACCAGCACCAGCCAAGCAACTCCTCCCTCAAAAGTCTGGGTCCCAGCTCTATGGGGCTCCTCCTCTGAGCTTCTAGACTCCAGCAACTCTGACTCCTTTCCTTTGTATCCTGAGGACCGGGACTGGTAGCTGCTTCTTGCAGTTACTGTCTTTGTGTTGCCTCTGTGTCCCCCTTTGTTTTTCTGACCCTTAACACCAGATTAGTTTAAACCCTATATTAATTTTTTTCTGTTAAAATAACTGGTCTGGGTTCTATTTTCCAGATTGGATGCTGAAAGATACAGTCAGGATCTAAAAATAAGAATGGAAGCTGAAAAAATATTCTAGGAGCTTTACAAAGAAAATTTCAAATGAAAAAGTTCATTTAGAAGGGAAGGACTAGTAGAACATGATTATCTTGGGAGAGCCCAAGATCTGAAATGTCAGTATGGCAGGGCTGGATAGATAATCAGAAGATCTGACAGCAGGTATTGCAGAAGCAGGCACTAAGTGCCTAGGAGTCATACACAGTGTGCTAGCTAGTCTTCAAAGATGGCTTTAGTAATGCCTTTCCTCTCTGGTAGGCACATGCCACTCTTTACATCAAGGGTAGAACTTATTTCCCCTCCCTGTGAATCTAGGCTGGACTAAGAACTGGCTTTATGCTGGCATTCTCGGAATTCTGAGCCCAGTCATTAAGGGGATGGGCAGCTTATGCTCCTTGCTCTTGGGTTGCTCATTCTTCAGACATTCTTTCTCATTACCCAGTCACCATGCTGTTAGAAGCCTGAGCCGCATGGAGACATCACATAAAGGAGAACTGAGGTACGCTGGTCAACAGCTCCAGCTGAGGTCCCAGGGGACAGCCAGCATTTACTACCAGCCACATGAATGAGTTGTCTTGAATGTTTTAGACTAGTCGAGCCTACAATTGACTGCAGTCCCAGATGACACCATGTGGAACAGGAGAACCACCAAGCTGAGCTCAGTCAACCAAAGGGACTGGTGAAAGAAAGTGAAATGATTGTTTAACCCCTTAGTTTTGGAGTGTGTCATTTGCAACAACAGAGAGCCAACATGGACAGGAAGCCCAGTTCCCAGATACTTGAAGGCTAAGATTACTGATAGGAAACTTGGTGACGTGGTTACTAAGGTTGGTCAAACCCATCCTAGCAGTAGTATTTGTGCTTCTACCAAATGATTGCTTTTAATCTAGTACAGCAGGATGAAATTTTGTTTACATCGGCTGCTACCAAGAGTTTAGGGGAGGATCTAAAATCCTTTGATAGGCTAGTTGGGAGGTAGAAGATGAAGCACTTGGACATTGAATGGAAGGAGACAATAAAGGTATAGACAGAATTGTCTACATAGAAATGGATAGGAATTGCTGGAGTGATTGAAGATGGAGGAGTGAGGAGAAGGGGTAGTAGAGACTTTGAGGGCAAGAAAGCAAGGCCTAGGGTGACAGTGAGGCTGAGAATGAGAGTGGGCAGGTGAACAGGCCAAAGGGCAGGAGACCAGGTTCTTGAAAAATTTCCCAGTGGTGGGAGGGTGGAGGATGGTCAGAACAAGGTTGTCCAGTATTCGGTATTTACCCTAACCTATGCCTTTTTGGAAGGTTTTCTATTGAAATTGACAGGGAAATGAGACCAAAGACAAAGTTTTTTTCAACCAAAACATTTGCCATTTACTAAGAAATATTCATGTGAGCCTGGCTGGTGTAGCTCAGTGGATTGAGCGCGGGCTGGGAACCAGAGGGTCCCGGTTCAATTCCTAGTCGGGGCACATGCCTGGGTTGCAGGCCAGGTCCCCAGTGAGGGCCATGTGAGGAGCAACCATACATTGCTCTTTCTCCCTCCCTTCTCCTCTCTCTGAAAATAAATAAATAAAATCTTAAAAAAAATGTTCATGTGAGAAGAAAGGAGGAGAGCAGCTACAAGAGCAAGCCAAATGTGAATTGGCCTCAGTTCTTAACACATCAGTTTTCACCATTTCTCTTATGCATGAGTGGAATCCAAGGTGCTCCACCCTGCTCCTCCCATCCCTTTCCAGAAATTGTGTTGGGATCCACAGGGAATGGAGACTCTTGTATTCTCTAACAAATTTATAAAACTTTGAAAAGCAATTCAAGTATATGTTTTGAAAACAAAGGGAGTCAAAGAATAGAATGAGCATTCACTTGGAAAAAAGATTCATGTGACCATTTAAAAAGAAAGAGAATTACAGTGTTCGCTGAGAAGAAAAGAGGGATTAAACATTGAGTGAATAAAGCATTCAGGATCTATTTTGTTGGTCGTATTTTTAACTTCTGGGTCACATGAGATAGAGTTCTTTTGCTTTTGGGATAGCTGATCTCCCTCAACTAGATGAAGGATGAAGGGCTGCATTTCCCACTTAGATAGAGATGAGATAACAGAATAGGAAGAAATATGTGAATGAGATTCAGCAAGAGCTGGAAATCTTCTCAAGAAGTGGTCAGGAAATCATGAGCTTCTAGGAATTTTCAGACATTTGGGGACAGCACTGAATTTCTCACAAGGTTTGGGGAGGCTTGAGCTGAGCTTCTCCAAATCCAAACAACAGACAGATGCAGGTGACAATTACAGGAGAGTTCCAAGAGAGAATTAGATCCTCATGTGCTATGGGCATCCATTATATGTAATGAATTAACTTATTTCCTGTGCATCTAGAATAGTACTTGTTATCAACTCTTGCTGGAAGAACTGAGAACAGAGTCACTCGAATCACCTTCTGTATTCTGGGATTCAGACATAGAACCCCAGTTGAAACATTAATTTTTTTAGCCCAAATAAGGTACTTTCCGATAAACTCAGAATAGTTTCAGAGTTTTTAGAAAGAAACTTTGTTGGTGTACTCCAGGTCTTGGCCAGTAAGAGGGTCCCTACTCTAGCTATCAGGAACCTCTGGTCTCCAAGGTCAAAGGCACCTTGAGAGTCATGGAATCCAGTCCCCTTATTTTCTTGATTGTGAAAGTGAAGCTCAGGGAGGTGAAGTGACTTGTTCAAGGTCCAGAGTTGGTTAGGCAGAAGAGTAGGAAGGGGAACCCTGTTTTTTTTTTTTTTTTTTTTTTTTTTTTAACTCTAAGCCTAGAGCTCTTCTGAGAAATAATTCTATGACTGAATGTGACATGGAGCAGAGCCATGCTAGACATGTAGTGTGAGTGACAAATACCCTTTGCTCATTGTAAACCGCTGAAGTTTTGGAGTTGTTTTGTTTCCACAGGCTAACTTAGCATATCCTAACTATTACAGTTTTCTTCTACCTTGTAAGCAGGCCATCTTTCAAGTAGGGGAATTTATTATCTACTGGTTTATATGGAAATTACATTTCTGTTGTAAGTTATTAATTTGGAATTCTGCTACAGTTAATTTCCTATGTGTCTTGGTTTCTTGAGCAGTGTCTGAATGGATCTAATCGACCTGGATAACTGAAACATCGGAGCCAGGAGTTTAGAAAAGAGACAGTGACCTTGAAGCTTTCCCTGACCACCCCTTCCTCCACTAGAGAGTAACTAAGGGAAAAAGATAGGAGAGTGAGGAGAAGGGGGCCAGGCCAAAAAGGAGACATGGGGAATTACAGGTAGGCCAACTTTCCTGACTGCATATTTTTGTGTAGCGCCAGTCTTGAGAATTAGCTCTGTATCTGAGCCTTAGAAGGTTCTTCCTCACATGATACCATTCCATGTGGCCCACTCTCTCACAGGAGGCCATTGCTTATCCTTAATCAGGGCCAGAAAAAACTTTGAAGATGGTGGCTTTTGGACTTCATCCTAAGTATTAAATTTCAGTTCCATCTCAGCAGTGCAAAACAAAGTCTTCATTCTACACTTCTCATTGTTTTCATAATCAACTTTCCAGTGCTCTAAGAGGGTGAATTAGGGTATTCACTGATGACTATTTATCACATTATATCAGTAATGTCACCAATTGTGTGTCATTGAAGTGAATCAGCTTGAAGTGAGGTAATGGTGGCCCCAGAATTGGATTGTCATTAGAGAGTCACCCTTTGGATGAAAATATTATATACTTGCCTTGTGATTCACACGTCATCTAGAAGCATATCCCAAATGCCCAATTTAGGTGAAATATTGTTTTTGAGCTTTTAGAATTTTGACATTCCCCTTGACAAAGGCCTTGTTACCTCAAGGTGTTGCTGAAGTCAGAGGGTAATTCATTACAATTTCAAAATACCAGGTCATTAAATATTCCTTATGTTTTAACTCCAACTTTATAAATTTTGTAAAGTAGCAAATAACCTTTGAAAGGAACCCTGGGGGAAATCTATGTGTATAAAAGCCTTCTTAAAATAAATTTTATATTTGTTACTTCACAGACAAAAAAAGGCACAAAGCAATTAAAACAGCAGCAAGCTTTGTGTTTCAAATATTGGTACGTCATGACTCCAGCAGTTACGAGAAAAGCTATTTTCCGTCAGCAGTAGACAGGCGGCCATAAAATCTCTCTGAAGTAAACAAGATGTTTTGCTTATTTATCATAGAAAGTGTACAAAAGCTCCCTTATGTGAGAATGTTAGGTATAACCCAAGCGACAACTCTATCCTAACATAACTCTGTCTGATCTTGCCTGGCCCAGAGCAGTCCGGCTATGGTGACTTCTCTTTGCACAAATATTTGGATTACACACTCTTCAATTACGCTTCATATTAACCCAGTGTACCACTGTCCAGATGGAATGGTCCTCACTGCCCAATGGGTACCATCATGACCTACCACTACAGCACTGGGTGAAGGCACCAGACCCTGCGTGTGCTTCCTACAGCCTCTATGAGCTGCACTGTTGTGATGTTTGGTTCAAAGCACTGCAAAGTTTCCTTGGATAAGACGCAGTGTGGTGGTTAAGAGCATGGATTATGGGGCACATTGCCCACTTTCAAATCGTGACTCTGCCATTTACTATCTGTGTGATCTTGAGCAAATGCCTTAACCTCTTATGCCTCAGTTCCTCATCTATAAAATGGACATGATGATAGTCGTACCTACTCACACGTTTGTTGTGAGGGTTAAATGAATTTGGACATATAAAGGGCATAGAACATGTTCCTGGAGCATAGCAAACGTTCTGGGAACATGTTCTGCTTACAATTGCTGCCTCTGCTTACAATTGTTGTGATTTGGAATTGCAACTGTCAGAAGGTCCATCTGTTTTATCAGGACACTCAGTTGTTAAGACATCTAGAAAGCCTATCACAGGAACTAATTTGAGGCCCTGGACTCCTGAGGGGGCACCTGAGGAGGCCAGGGTCTTAGGGGGCAGTTTCACTAAATTTTGTCACTGGGTGGGGCTTGGGCAGCCCCAGCATGGTATATGCCTCCTCTCCCAAGTGGCGCCAGGGCAGGCCTGACAGTTACTGATATCCATGCAAAGATGGACAGTAAACTGGTGGCAGCAAGCCAAGCTCCTGGAATGGCATTATGATGGACTTCACCATTATTGCTCATGTGAAGAAAGGATTTCATGTGTGCAATTTTAGGTTAAGAAGATTGTTCTAAAACATGTCTGTGCTAAAGGCCTTCAACAGAAGGATTACTCTCTTACAAATCCTGCGCCATCGGAATAAGCATTAGAAGCCTATCCCCACTAGGAAATGAGGGTCTGGAATTGGTCTGGGTGCCCACACCTGGTGTCTGGGATGCTTGGTGGATGGTCCTTGGGCCCCAGAATATCCCATCAAACTGCTGTGCCAGATTCTGTTGGCTGGTTATCCTATAACCACTCCTCTTTTTCCTAAACCAGTAGAAGTGCAAAGTCAAATACTACATGTTCTTGTGGGTAGTCATGTAACACAGCTCGGTCCAACGAGACATAGGAGAATGTATCTGAGAAATATTTTCCCCAACTTTCTGCCTCTGGGGAAGTTATGTGAGCAAATAACGCTTATGGCTGTGGCAACCATTTAGTGACCGTTAAATAACAAGTCCAAGGGCAAAGAAGCCAATATGCTGAGGAACAGTAGAGGGGGAGGGTGGAAAAAACCTGACATCTTGATGTCCTTGTTGAGCTGCTGAATAAATCCTGGGACTGAATATTTCTGGGCTCTTCATTAAGTAAACAACACATGCTTGGAAGGTTTAGGCCACTGGGAGCTGTTTTTCTGTTACAGCCAGAAGTATTCCCAAATTATTCCTTAACTCTCATCAGTGGGTCTAGTTAGTATGCCTGAACTTCTGTCTTTTCTCCACAGTTGCACACCCTTTGACCAGGAATCAGGCACTAATCCTTGATTAGACTTTGAGAGCATTCCAAGCTCTTGCATTTCTCTCTTTCCAAGGTGCTGGAGTTGATTGTGTTAAGGCACTGGCTGAGACCCAAGGATACCCCACCACCTGCACTCCAATGCAGCATCTAGGAAGCAAGTCTTGCCATGGTGTCCCATTCACTGAATTGCACCCCTTCTGTGTTGAAGACTTTCCAGACCCAAGGCTTCCCTGTTATTCGGAACTCTGTGATTTGAAGTACAGGCCACCCAAAGAGAGGTCAGCATTCCTAGTCCTAGGCCTGCCTAATTCTACCTTCCTCATGGCTCCATGATAGGTCTTAGGCTTAGGCTATATTCCAACGTGGCTGCCAGCTGGGCCCATATTGGCTGGGACCCACACAGCCTGGAAGTTTAAGGCCCAGAAACAGCTCCTCTCAATCCTGAGAATTTTGAGATCTAGGTGCTTTATCCCTCACTCCTCAGATGTTCTTGTGCTGCTGACTTGTCTTTTTGACCTTGTCCAAGAAACCGGATCTTAATTCCTGCATTGCATCTGTTCAGGATGGTATTTTGGAAAAGAGGCCTGGATTTTAAGTTAGGAGGTTTTGGCTCCAGTCCTGTCTCTCCCACAAACAAACCAAAGTAGGCTGCTACTGTTCCCTTCTGGGTTTCCGTGTACAAAATGGAATGTAGAGCCTTTGCCTGATACTGCCATTTACATATTTTACAAAGTCAATTTTAAACTTTAGAGACTCAATAAAAATTATAGAGTATACCTTAAAGAAATGATTTATAACACAGATATATTTCTCATGTTTTTTTTTAATTTTGAGGTTTGGGAGTATAACGGAAATTTCACTGCAGCCAGTCTTACTTTAAAAAAAAATCACATTAATTTTCCCTCCAGTGTTGTCTAACACACCCAGAATAAATTACAGAAAGGAGGAAATAAAGCACTAAACAGTAATTCTGCCCAGCTGTAAACCTTGCTTTTCATGTGAATTAAGTCTTTGATCCCTAAAAATCCATTTTGCCCTTGGATGAATTCCGGAGACCACTGTTCTCTTGGGGGAGCAACAGTGCCAGGGACAGAATGGCTGTTTGGAGAAAAGGTTTCTCCTACGACTGTGATGATCCAAGAAAGAAGCTTGAGGAGTGGGGGTAGGCTGGGGGCCTGAGCTAGGTGTTACCACTTCCTAGCATATGCAAGATGCCTTCCCCCTTTTCAATGTACTCTCCTGCTTCTCTCTGCCATCTTAACAAATGCAGTCCCTGGCTCTTTCCGGTAGGAGTATATTTGTCTTTGTAACCTTTCAAGGCCGTGCCAGTCCTGCTGATTAAACTCTGCTGGAAATGGTGAGGACTTCAGTGTATCGTCAGTTCTATCCTTATGTAAGCTCATCTGTTTTTCACATCTGAGCACTTCTATGTGCCAACTACTGTCCACAGATGCACTCAGAGTCAAAGTGGGTACAGGGCACCAGAAGAAAGCCCATTTGGGGTAACTCATACTGTGCTGGTAATAGGCAGTTTTTTAAAGGTTTTAAAAATTGTGATAAAATATACATAACAGTGATTGTCATGCTAAACATTTGTTAGTGTACAATTTAGTGGCATTAATTATATTCATAAAGCTATATACCCATCATCATTATCTATACTCAAAACTTTTATATCATCCCCAACATAAACTCTGTACCCATTAAAGAACAGCTCCCCATTCTTCTCTCTCCCTGTCCTGTCCCCTGGTAACCTCTATTCTGCTTTCTATCTCTATGAATTTGCCTATTCTACACATTTCACATAGGTGGAACCACATAATATTTTTCCTTTTGTGTCTGCCTTCTTTCACTTAGCATATTTTCAAAGTGCATCCATGCTGTAGTATGTGCCATTATTTCATTCATTTTTATTACTGAATAATATTTTATCCTATGGACATACCACAGTTTGTTCATCCGTTCATTTGGTGATGGGCACCTGGGCTGTTCCCACCTTTCAGCTGTTGTGAATAGTGCTGCTGTGAACATTTGTGTACAGACATCAGTTCATGTCCTTGTTTTCAGTTTTTCTGGATATATGATGAGATCTGTCTGGAAAAAGTCCAGTCATTGCTAATATAATAAGAATGGTTTGCGGGACATTGATGCAACCTGGCAGCCAAGGAGAGTGGACTGGAATGTGCGTGCATGAACAATGATGACTTCACTGTACTAGTCAGCGGGGGCGGTAGATGCTGTTGAGTGAGCATGTGTACTGTGTGGCCATTGCATTCAAAATGACTGAGCCAGTAGAGCAATGAATCTGCACCAAATTTTGCATTAAGCTCGAACATTCCTTGCTGGAATCTATTCAGATGATTCAGAAGGCTACAGCTATGGGCAACTGGTGATTGGCAGCTTCATCACAACAATGTGCCCACTCATGCATCCTGTCTCGTGTAGAGTTTTTTGGTGAAACATCAAATCACCCATGTGACTCAGCCCCCCTATAGCCCAGATTTGGTGCCCTGTGACTTCTGGCTTTTCCCAAAACTAAAACCACCTTTGAGAGGGAAGAGATTTCAGACCACTGATGAGATTCAGGAAAATATGACGGGTCAGCTGATGGTGATTGGGAGAACTGTGTGAGGTCCCAAGGTGCCTACTTTGAAGGGGACTGAATTATCATTATCCTATGTACAGTGTTTCTTGTATCTTGTATATTCTTCAATAAATACCTCTATTTTTCATATTACATGGCTGGATACCTTCTGGCCATACCTCGTATACCTAGGGGTGGGACTGCTGAGTAATATGGTTTTTACATGTGGACATGGTATCAGTAGTACCAACACAGGCAGTAAGGGTTTGCAAACACAGGACATGCCCAGAGGGCTGAGGTAGAGATCAGAGCCAAGTGCAAGGAGAAGAATGGGTTGGAAAAGATGTACTATGCAGTTCTATAAGATGCTGCAACTGGGAAGACCCAGGGGTGATAAGCCAGGGAATTGTCTCTTTGTCAAAGGGCTGCAAGAGCTCTAGGAAGCATGGGGCTGAGCAGACCGACAAGGAGACTGAGAATCCAGGAAGGTGAGAGTCAGAGGGTCAAATGGCAGCCTAGCAGTAAAGAAGCTGAGTCCATAGGAACCGAGTAGCAGGGTAGACTAGAGGACAGGGGCCAAACAAGCTGTCCAGGAAGCAATAGGACCCAGGAAACTAACAAGCCTTGATCCTTTGTGCATTCCTCCCAAGCTAGAAAGCCCCTTATAGCCTTCCTGCTGATACAGGGAGAAAACCTGATGACTCTTGGCTTGTGAAGGAGAGTATATAGATAAGGGCCAATCCTGCTCCAAGCCTACCTGTGGATCTTGGAGGCAATTCCCTTTTGGAGACCAAAATTAGCAGCTAAAGAACCAAGATGATCCATCATCCTGGATACTATATGAGCAACGATTATAAAACAGCACAGTTTTATTGTATGTGGTACACAAGGGTAAGTATATTACATGTGTACTGAGCACAATTTTCTGTTAGGAGGCCAAGAAACATATTAAATTTGAGGTGATGACTAATTCCCAACTACTTGGCTTAAAAATAACAGCAGAGAAAAAAAAATAATAGCAGAGGCCATTCCAGGCCACTATGGTCAGTAATTCTGTGATGGCACAAACCAGGTGGCATCCTAATCCCCCGTCGTACAGCCTGCTGGGAAGGGAGTTTGTACCTCATCTCTAGGTTTATCCCTGGAACAGGGGCAACAATAGAATCTATGAAGATAGCCAGGAGAACAGCTGCCTGGGACAAAGCCAGGGTAGATGAGCTCTCAGCCCAGAACTGTACAGCTATCCACATTTGGGCTCACCAAATGAAACTGCACAAATTTTGGATGGTGCAAAACCTGCTTGGCAAGAAGGTTCTCTTCCTCTGCCACATCTCAGCCACAAAGAACTGTACCAGTGCTTTCAGAAAGCATGCAAACACTGCTGTGAATTTGTACAATGCATAACCCAAGTGCATTGTACAAATTCCACATTATGAGACAATGAAGTTCATGTCCCTTTCCTCAAGCATTCTAAATTAGGCCTTGATAGTAACAGGCACAACTGTAGTCATTCTGACACCCTGAGAAAGCCCCATGCTTTCTGGACTCTGATGTGTTTATGCATGCCAGCCCTTTCTCTCGTGGGGTCCCTTACCCTCTCTGTTTGTGCCAATCTGAGCTTCTCCAGGCTACAAGGTGTCTTTTGTGAAACCTTTCCTGGGATTGCTTGCTGCTCCCATTAGCCTCTTTCTCCTCTGAGAACCTAGAGTTACTTTCATATTCCGTTTTGTGTATATTAAAATCCCCTCCCCAATACAGTAAACTTCCTGAGTACACATTTTTCCATTGCTCCATTGCACTGAGTGCACTGTGCACTGTGTCTTGCACTGAAGTGGTATGCAATAGATATTTACAGGGATAATTAATGAGTAACCTCATGAATATAGAAGCGAATTATACTTAGCACAACTCTGGAATCTCTAATCCATAAAGTGGTACCAGTCAGTATATTTGTGGGATGTGTTCCAAAGTGTGTCACTTAAGTTCCCAGCGTTTCAATGTATCTATTTTTTCCTGTCTATAGAAAAAAATGTCTTAGTAGAAAAAGCACTATTAGCTACGTAGCATTACTTAACTAATTAAGTGATTAATTAGGTCCTAAGTGCCTCTGCAGCTCCTCATTTTTCAGGCTGGCTAACTCCCATTCCATTTGTCCTCCATTTTCTACTGCCAGTGCCTTAGTTTTCTCAGCAGCAAAATAGGTCAGTATGCTAGTCACTGGGTTGTTGTTGTGAGGACAAAATCATGTAGTGATTTGGAAATGTTTGGAAAAGTGACTGGTGCCAGGTGAAGTGATACTGGAGTAGGAACTTTTCAAACCACTGTGTAGCATGACACATGTGACTGCATGGAAGAACACAGCACCATCGAACAAGTTGTTAGTCATAATGAGCTCTGGGGAGATTGTGTGCCATGAGACTCTAGCGAGGAACAGGCAGAGAACAGGATGAAGGACATTTCCTCCATTAATATTGGTTCCCAGAACAGAGCTCTCCTGTGTACTCAATCAAAACAGTTCACCTTCCCTCCAAAGCAGGCCAAACCTAAACACACAGTGCCTTATTTCAGAGTCACAGGAGCTACCTTCCAAAACAAGGCATTCTATTAAAAAAGAATATATGTATTTCTTCCTGGAAAGAACGAATCAATACCCCTCTGTGGGCCCAGTGCCACACACGAGCCTGTGCACAGTAGCTTGCCTTCATCCAGAAGGAGGGGGTGGAAAGGACTGCTTTTCCTCCCCTTCCCTCTGGCTCACCCATTTTGTGAGGAGTGATTTTCAGCTGAAACCTGGACATGCTTGGTATTATGCTATGACATGCTGGATGTGATCTAAAGCTTCTGTTTTAGCTGGCCTCTTTTGACATCACTCAGGCAGGGAGGAGAGAGGGGTGCTGCCTTCTTGCTCGGTGGGCATAGAAATCCAGGTTTTCCCTTGGCCTCCATTGACACCTGTGTGGGGAGGGCTCCTTATTACTGCTGGGCTGAGGTGGAAGTTCAGGTTGCTCCCCTACTGGGTCAATACCACCGTGACTGGGAGGAACAAGGGTGTCTCTTTACTGTTCTCCACATGGCTTCCACGGGTACTACGGGTAGGAGGCCTCATCACTACTGGGTGGTGATAAAGTCTTGTCTCTCCACTAGGTACCTTTTGACACCATTCCAATGGGGAGGGATGCCTCGTTACTGTCGAGTGGGAGTGGAAGTCCAGGTTCCCCCATGGTCTTCACCAACACCAAGAGGTGGGTGAGCCTTGTTACCGCCCAGTTGTGATGAAAGTCCTGGCTCCTCACTTGGCCTTCTCTGATAAACACTGTTGGGAGCTTTCGGTGCCTTGAATGGGCTTCCCATTTGGCCTTTGATGATGAAGACAGGGCAGCAGTATTGTCTATGATGTTTAGCTGGAGTAGAATGGTTATTGTCTAAAAGTTTTCTGTTTTGCTGGGCTGTCCCTTTTGTGGTTTTTTGGCTAGAGAGGGAAGACTTTTGTTGTTTTTTTTCTTGTTTGTGTCCATTAGAGTTTCCAGTTTGACAGTTTCTCCAGTACCCAGACCCCCATATTTGAGATAACAACAAAAAGAAAAGAGAGAAAGAATGAAAGAAAGAATGAAAGGAAGAAAGGGAGGTGGGAAAGAAGGGAGGGAGGGAGGAAGGAAGAAGAAATCCAAAACCAGGAACTCACCACCATGTTGTTTTTCAGCCCCCAAGTTCTTAGCTTGCTGCCTTCTTCTTTCTACCTATGTGAGTCTTCTTATATTTGTTTTATATATCATATCCATAGTTTTTAGCTATATTTAGTGGGTGACATAGGGAAAAGGACATCTACTCCATCTTTCTGAAACCAGAATTCCTTTCTGAACAGTGGTCTTTAAATGGTATTTCATGGGGTTCTGGGGTTCTGGGGTGTTGCTCCAGAGCCCTTACTGTGATGTGATGGAGCAACTTCACTTTTGTTGATTTCATATATTGGGGATTCTTTCTAAGATCTCAGGAACAAAGTTTCTGCTGCTTCAAAGAAGTTGGAAACCACTGCCATAAACTACTGAAAATTCTTCAAATCCCAACATTTTGGTTTCCAAATGGCATTTCTCTCACTGTCTTTCCCACCTGAAAGAAGTGCAAAATTCTTCTGTCAAAACCATGTGTCTATGTTTTGAATTTGGGCAACATGGTAGCTATAACCATACGCCATGAAAGCAAAGTGTCTAGGAAAGTTGCAGATATTTGTACACCTAATGCAGATGTTTTATTTTGCTGTTTCTTCAGGTAGTGGGACATGGGAAAGGATTCCGTTTCTAGGGTCTAAAGGCCCAGACTGAGCCTTGACTAATTCCCATCTGTGTGATCTTATATAAGGGGTACCTTCTCAGAGCCTCCATGTCCTCATCTGAAAACAGGGATCGTAAGGTCTAATGTATATGGTGACTTGCTCAATGCAAATGGGCCATACAAAATATAATCATTTAAAGGGCTGGCTTCTGCTACAGTGTCCAATACAGCAGCCACTCATCACATGTGGTTATTGAGCATTTGAAGTATGACTAGTGCCACTGAGGAATGGAATTTTATTTTATTTGAATGAAAATTTAAAAAGTGATGTTTGACTCAGTTACTGGAAAACTTTGTAGTATATTTGGAACAGCTTGAGTATGAGTATTTGGAACACTTTGAGTATGGAACATTTGTAAATGTTATGAAATCTAAACACAGGTCAAGAATTTCTAATAAAAAAAAAAGAAACAGACTCCTAGATAAGAGAAGACAGACTGACAGCTGAAAGGGAGGGGAGGGGGACTGGGTGAAAAAGGTAAAGGGATTAAGAAAAAGCAAAACAAACAGAAAAACCACATAGACACACAACACCATGGTGATTACCTGAGGAAAAGGGAAGTGAGGGGGGTAGAAGAGGATAAAGGGAAGATAAATAGTGATAGAAGGAGACTTGACTTGGGATAGTGAAAACACAATACAATATACAGATGATGTATTATAGACTTGTATACCTGAAATCTATGTAATTTTATTAACCAATGTCACTGCAATAAATTAAAAAAAAAAAGAAATAGAGAAAAAAATTTCTAATGAAAATGTAATGTCTGGGTTGTAATGTGCCCTAAGTGTAAAATGCACTGGATTTTGAAGACAGTATGAAAAAAGAATGTAACATATTAATGTTTTTATATTTACTATATGTTGAAGTGGTAATATTATGGATATATTGGATTAAATAAAATATTTCATTAAAATTAAGTTCACTCAGTTCTGTTTATTTTTTAATGTGGCTACTAGATGATGTAAAATTACATAAGTGGCATACATCACATTTTTATTGGACAGTGCTGCACTAGAGTGACACATATAAAGTAGCTGAATTAACATCACATGCTTTGAACTTTGGTGAGACTGAATAACTCCTTTAGTTTTACCTGCTTATGCTGTTAAAATATATTTTCTTTTGCCCTGGCTGGTGTAGCTCAGTGGATTGAGCGTGGGCTGGGAACCAAAGAGTCCTGGTTCGATTCCCAGTCAGGGCACATGTCTGGGTTGCAGGCCAGGTCCCCAGTGAGGGCCATGTGAGAGGCAACCATACATTGCTGTTTCTCTCCCTCTCTTTCTCCCTCCCTTCCCCTCTCTCTAAAAATAAATAAATATTTAAAAATATATATATTTTCTTTTTAAAAAATATTTTATTTATTTTAGAGAGGGGAAAGGAGGGAGAAAGAGGGAGCGAAACATCAATGTGCAGTTGCCTCTCGCTCACCCCCTACTGGGGACCCGACCTGCAACCCAGGCATGTGCCCTGACTGGGAATTGAACCAGTGACCCTATGGTTTGCAGGCTGGCACTCAATGCACTGAGTCACACCAGCAAGGGCTAAAATATATTTTCTTAATTATTCATTGAAGGAACACGAGGTCTGTCCAGAAAGTATCCAGCTATGCGATATGAAAAATAGACATTTACTGAAGAAGATACAAGAAACATGGTACATAGGACAATGACATTTCTATCCCCTTCAAAGTAGGCACCTTGGGATCTCACACAGTTTGCTGATCTTTGTTGACTGAAACCCATACACATTCAACATTCTCAGGTGTTCTGCTTGTTGCAGGCCTTCCAGAACATGGATCAATTTCAACAGATTATGGACCATTTTTGATACATTTGTGCCACACTTTTATTTTATTTGTGCTGCATGCATTGCATTGTCCCTGAGAGACTTCTCAATCATCTGAATAGTTTCCACAGAAGAATGCTCAAGTTTAACGCAAAAATTTTTTTAAAAGATTTTTAAATTTATTTTTAGAGAGAGGGGAAAGCAGGGAGAAAGAGAGGGAGGGAAACAGCAGTGCACGGTTGCCTCTCACATGGCCCCCACTGGGGACCCGGCCCGCAACCCAGGCATGTGCCCTGACCGGGAATCGAACCGGTAACCCTTTGGTTCCCAGCCCATGCTCAATCCACCGAGCTACACCAGCCAGGGCTTAATGCAAAATTTGATGCAGATTTGTTGCTGTACTCACTCAGTCATTTTGAATGCAATGGCCACACAGTAGATATGCTCACTCAACAGCATCTACTACCCCCACTGACTAGTACAGTGAAGTTGTCATTGTTCACACATGTGCATTCCAGTCTACTCTTCTTGGCTGCCAGGCTACATCGATGTTGTGCAATCTGTTCTTGTTATATTAACAATGGCTGACTTTTTTCTGGATAGACCTCATATGTAGAATTTTTGCCTAAAAGTTAGTTGACTGAGATTATAAGATATAAGCTTCTCTCATTATTGGTGGGAATGCAAATTCATGTAATCCTTACTGGATGATCACTCATTCATTCATTCATTCATTCATTCATTCATTCAGGAAGTAGTTCCTGAGCTTCTGCTATGTGCCAGATGCTGTGCTATGTTTGCAGACACAGAGGTAAACAGGAGATGCCTGACCTTGTAGAAGATACTGGCTATGAGGAACACCTGTGTTAGGTGTGCAAATAGCTGGGAATTCACTGAACATTTTGCTTTCATGGCATATAGTATGGCTACCATGCTTTCCAAACTAAAAATACAGACACATGTTCTTGAATAAAGATTTTTACACTTCTTTCAGACATGATTGGAAAACAAAATATTGCCACTTACTGACTACTTGATTTGAAAAATAATTACAAGATAGTAATTTAGTTGTACTTGTGGTAAGTTCTACAAAATAAAAATATTCTTTAAAAAGACCTTTTAAAATGAAAGTGCCATTTGCACAGAAACTTCCCTGCTAGGAATTTGTCCTGGAGAAATAATCATGGATGTGCCCAAATGTATGTAGAGGAATGTTCCCAGAAGTGTCAAAATAGCCAAAATACTTAGAAACAACCCAAATTGTCAACAATTTGAGATTGGCTATCTAAATTAACCATTTGATGGAATACTATGCAGCAGAAGAATCATGTTAAGACACTGAATGACTTTGAAATGTGATCACAAAAGCAATACGTGTACTATGATCCTGATTAAATAAAACAAAAGTGCAGGAGTGATCTTCACCAACATTTTAATAGTGTTTGTTTCTCTGGTGGGGCTATGAGTGATTTTTCTTTCTTCCTTGACCTTTGTGAAATTTTTTACATTTCTTTTACAATGAACATCCATTAGTTTACTATCCAGAAGAAAAGATAAATATGATTTTTTTAAAAAGTGAGCTGATTGAATCAAGCTATGTATCATTTTATAATTGTGTTTACTTGGGACAATAGACAGGAAAAGAAAAATGGGCATCCTATAGGATTTAATAGTTAATTAAAAAAGGTAAGCCATGTGTACTTTATATTCATTGCCAGTTCAGATTAATTAATATTAAAGCCAAAAGAAATTTAAGATAAATAAAAAAGATGACAACCTTAGCAACCTGAGTAGAACAGGAAATGATCATTTCTTCCATGCTTGGGTTGTCATAATGAGCCAGATTTCTCTGTCTCCCTTGCTTTCTCAGGAGCTACATTTTATAAATTCAGGTGCTTCATAAATTCACAATAAAGGTGTTTAACCAAAGCTGAGATTTGTTTTATTTCAAAGAGTAAAGCTCCCCTCTAACAAAACAGTGATTACTTCAGGTTTATCAATAGACTACAACAAAAGAAGCAGTCTCCATTTTCACCACTCCCCTGATACCATTTGGCTCATCCTGTGGGACCAGGAGTTTGGTTCTCCCCTATTTTACGTGTTCCTTGGGCTGCTCCTTCCATTACCAAGCAAAGGACTGCACAGTCCTGTCTGAGATAAAGATTTGACCACACCATAATCTCTGAATGGAACTGCCTGAGGACTTTGTCTTAAGCAATAATCCTGCTTCCTTACCTCAGATAAAAATACATGTATTTAAGCAGTAACTTAAAGGAGGCTGGTAACAGTTAAATAGTGCCAATAAATTCAATTAAAAAAGAAGTGCCAGTGGAAGGGAAAGAGTGCCAAAGGAGTCAGGGAAAGAGAACTTAAAATGAGGACCAAACCAAACCAGTTTTCATAACTGCTATTTCATGAGCACGATAAATACTTCTAATTGCAGGTCATATGTCCCGGAGTAAAATGATAACTATGGTCCGGAAAACCTGGCCAAATAGCTGGCCTCAAGAGATTTTGAGATAGTGAGTGGGGACTGGAATCAGTGAGGGAAGATCATGAGGTCCTAGGCAAACAAAGGCACACCAAGAGCAATAACTACTACATTAATAGAATACCTACTTTGAGCCACACACTGGCCTAGGTATTTCAAATAAGTTATTTCATTTGTAAATTTATTCTCAAAACCCTTACAAAGTGGGTCTTATTTTTCTCATTTACAGATGAAGAAAGTGAGGCTCAGAAAAGTTAGTAATTAATTATAAAAATTATTAATACTACTGCTACTTAGTGACTGCCAGTTAATTTTATTGAGCAATTGATATGTACTGGGCACATGCTCTGTATTTCTTTATCTCACTTAATCCTGGCAACAACTCAGTGAAGTAGGCACCAGAACACACACCTAGTAATCTGAGATTCATATCCAGGTGTGTTTGACTTCAAAGTCCATCTCTTTCCATTGCACCATGCAGTGTCATTCACAACTAACTGTCTCTAAAATGATAATTTAATGATCAATATGATGGATAAACTGAAGAATAAAAGTTAATTTGATTTTTCTCCTAGTTCTAAATTTGATGTAGATTTCTTTGGGGGGAATACTAATGTTTTGTGCATACCGCTAATTTTTTGTCTTCCGCTTTGAGGAGATAAACCTTTTTGGACTTGCATTTGTTACAATGTTAATTTCCATCCCATTCATTAAAGTGAGAACTCTTGGCCCCTCACTCAATGATGATCCTTGGGGTTGATCCTTAATCTGTTCACATCCTGAGTCTCCCTGCCAACCCAGTCCTCAACAAACAGTGACCAATGTTATTATTTCCCCTAAAAGCTTGTCCAAAATCGAGGGGAAATTATTTTTCACCCTAAACCAGGACAATAGAGATCCTGGTGAATAACAGTTATCTAGTCTATTGGATTTGTCCCCAGTGAGGAAAAGGAACTCCCAGACCCAGCCACATGTTCTCTTAGGCATATTTCTTCTGTTTATTTCTCTTGCAGATATTATAGATCAAATGTTTATAAAAATTATTTTCTGAACCTGAAAAAATACTACATTATGCTGAGGTCTAAAGCCTTCCAGAATGAAGAACTTTATTTAATACTCAGCTGCCATTTTATTTCTCCCCCCTTTCCCATTCATTTTCAGCTAGTTGCTCTTAGAAGTGTGTATTTCTACCTAATCCCCTGGTCACAATACCAAATATCAAAGCAACACAAGTCGGGGCTTGGAGGGGCAGAAGAGGCAGGAGACAGATTCTGTATGTTTATCATTGTGTCCCTGTCCTCTCTTGAACAGGGTCTTTGTCCTTTCAAGACAGTGGTTCTCAACCTGGCTGCACATTTGAAACACATGGAGAATGTTAATAACATACTAGGTGCTCCCAAACCCCATCCAGATCAGCTAATTCAGAATTTCTGCACATGACCTAGGGACTGGTTTCTTTGTCTTTACTCCTAGGTGATTTTAATGTGCAGCCAAAGTTAAAAACCTCTGCTTTAGGGGATCTATGGTTAGATTCTTTTGTTTCAATTCTTTCAGGACTTGGCAAGTTTCCTTTTCATTTTTCCTGCCTCTGGTTGTTTTAGTTTTCATATTCACTTTTGAACCTTTCACTTTTCCATTGTCATTTGTTCCCTCACATTGAATTTCTTTCTAATCAACACATGGGATGAGGGTTCAAGTGCAAGTAATTTCTTTGGGGAGTGGGAAAGTAAGACAGGGCAGGGAAGGCAGCCAATAATGGATTCGATATCACTTTGGGCAACTAGAGCTTAATCTGGTTGGGGATGTAAAACACATATCTCAAAGTTATCTCATTCAAGGGAAAAGGGAATTGGCAGTCTTTTGTTGAGGACTGCTCCCAGGGGCTTTTAATTCTCTGTCACTTTTAGCCTGCAAGCAGAGTGGGCTATAGCAGCCAGAGAAAGCCCTCAAACAAAGGGCTACAGGTGCTGATGGTTGGAAGTTTGGTCAGCACAAAGTAGAGTTAAGATACACCATACTTTGGCCTTAACCACTGGCTGTCTACTCTGTTCTCCATCTTTCTTCTGTTTTTCTCATCATCTTACTTCATACCATGATGCCCATACTTCCTTTCCCCCTCATATTTCCTCTTTACTCTCTGGCACTCCCCTTTGCTTCCCTTTGTTCAAGGCTAGATTCTCTCCCTCCTGGAAAAATCTGTGTGGCCAGGGTTACTGTAAAGATGGAGAGATCAGGCATGATTCATACTGCTACCAGACCTAAACACTGATGAGTTTCCAAAAACACATATTTGGTTATGTCACTTTCCCAGCTTTTTGTTCTCAAGATCTAGCCTTTCTTCCATTCATGTCTTTGCTATATTTTGCATGTGGCTAACTCATCCTTCAATACCTACCTCAAATATCACTTCCTATGTAAAGCCATCTTGCAAAATCAAATTAATCTCCCTTTCCTTGGTGTTGTCATAATATTGTATGCAAACCTTGTATATAGTACAGTGCTCATCACAAAACATCCTAAGTATTCATTTATATGCTGGTTTCTTCAAACAGAAGATACATTTTAGGAAGACAAAATTGATTTCTCTTTGCATTCCTTCCCCGAGGGAAGTATGCTATGAAAGTATGTGTTCCAAAAACATTTGTAGGATTAAATGAAATTCATGTTGAGTTGAAGTTGGTTTTGGAATATGAAAACTGCTTTACAGGTATGCTAAAATCACATTATGGAAGACATATGTAATTGACCTAGTCAGAGAAGTTTTCATCACAAATGAGTTTTGGTGATTGTCCTGATACCTGAGGAGTAACAATAAAAGTTAGGAAGTGACTGAAATTTGAGGAAATATATTTATCTATAGCCAAACTGCACCTTGGAGGACAAATAATGAGCACATTCATTATGTTAGAATCATTGTCACAGTGCACAATTTAATATTTCCATGATAAAAAAAATAGAATGTCAATCAAAGAAACACCAGGTACCTGAGGCATAATAGCTTTCCATACAACAAAAAGGTGGAGGTGGTGGAGAGAGGTATTGGGGGGGTGGTTCTCTGACTGAAAGAATGATGTAGAAGGAGAATCTAGAAAAGATGTTGTGTTCAATTCTCCATTGAAATGAAGCTATTTTCATTTCAGTCTTGTCCTATAATTGTGCTTATATATATTTTGACATCTGTAATTCAATCATCAACTCATTTAATAGGAAACTTCCTCCCTGAGATATCAGTTTACTTTTATCTCTATTTTTATACATTTTAATTTCAACATCTTTGATTCAGGAGGTGGAAGTTGGAGGGAGTATGGGTAGCAGTTCAGAGAGGGAATGTATTGTTTTGGCAAATGGTTTGGAAGTGGACCAAAGAAAATTTCAGGATGTGCTGGTAGACCTACAATTTATGAGTTGGGAAAATTTTTCATATAAAGACTAGATAAAGGATTATCTCTGTCTTTCTTCTAATTGAATTTATTAGCTACTATAACCCTCTTCACTTTAGAGTAAATAAATTCCTTTACTATTTTTTGTGTTATTTTTAGTTTTGAAAAAAATCAGAAATATAGAAAACACAGAGACCAATACAGTAAATACCTTTGTACCCATGAGCCATAATTGCTAATGATTAACATCTTATCAAATTTGTGTTTTTATACTTTAATGACTTTTTTTTAAAAAAAGATTTTTATCTATTCATTTTTAGAGAGAGGGGAAGGGAGGGAGACAGAGAGGGAGAGAAACAGCAATGTATGGTTGCCTCTCACACGGCCCCCACTGGGGACCTGGCCCGCAACCCAGGCATGTGCCCCAACTGGGAATCGAACCGGGACCCTCTGGTTCCCAGCCCACGCTCAATCCACTGAGCCACACCAGCCGGGCCTTTAATGACTTTTTAAATTATTTTTCTGTGATGCTTTACTTCTGGTTACATGAAACAGTGATATGGGTGTGTATTTGTATGTATTCTTGTATGTGTGTGTGGATACACATGTAAGTAATTTTTATTTTATTTTTAAAAAATTAAATCTTTATTGTATTTTTTCAAATTTGTGTTTTTAATGTGTAGAAGTAATTATTATAGATAAACTTGAACTCTGAATTTTTCTTCCCTTCTTAGATGCAGTTATTTTCATGCATTTTACATGTACTATTCTCATTCAATTTTTTGACTAATATATTTTGGTTTACATTTCAAATTTTTAATTCATTTTGTTTCCTGAACAATCTATAATCTCAAAGCTGGAGTTTCTTCTTCCAGGCTTCTCTACCTAGAAATCTCCTACTCATCTTTCAGGACTCAATCCAAAAATTACTTCTTTCAAGTCTTTTCTTAATCCCTTAAACAGATTAACAGTGAGTTTCTCAGTACTTTCACAGCATTCAGTTCCTGCCTTTATCACACTACCTATCTGGTTACATTTATCTGTCTTCTCACTCTGAGACCCTCAGGATCAGAACACTTCTTACATTGCATCCCCAGGTCTAGTTCATTGCCCATCATAGAGGAGGGTATCAATAAATAATTGTTAAAAAAATACATTGAAGTTTAGAACATTTGAGCAGCTAAAGATTGAATAAACAGTGCTTTTACTAGAGGAAAACAGACCTTATCTAGTGGGAAGAAAGAATTGATGTGTTAGGTAGTCTTCAAGGATTGGGACTCATTTGACTCAAGTATCTTTTTCTTTAAAGATTTTATTTATTTATTTTTAGAGAGAGGGGAAGGGAGAAAGAAAGAGAGGAGAGAAACATCAATGTGTGGTTGCCTCTCATGCACCCTGCCCACTGGGGACCTGGCCCACAACCCAGATATGTGCACTGATTGGGAATCAAACCAGCGACCCTTTGGTTCGCAGGCTGGCATTCAATCCACTGAGTCACACCAACCAGGGCTGACTTAAGTTTCATTTGAGAATTAAATATGTTTACATAAAAATCAATGATGAAAACTAACCGAAGTTCGGTAAAAATTTACACTACTTGTTTGAAATTTACTATGCTTTTTTCTTCATGGTAAAATGAAAAATTTAAGATGTTTCCATCTAAGGGAGATGTGTAAAAACAGCAATAATAATGAATATTATTATTCAGTATTATGAATATTCATGAGGGATTAGTACTATATTAATAGAAAAATGAGTCAGGCCCAAATTTCATTCAATCTAGGTCACAATAGCTCACTGATACAGAGTGTGAGCTCTAAAGAACACTGACATTATAATTTTCATGAAAGCACATTAACCTTCAACATATTTCAATTAAAACTACTCAGGTAAATACTTAGAGCAAATTCAAAATTTTTTCTTCCTTTTTCTGGTGGAATGGTCAGAAAGAAAGCAGGTCAGCAACTCTGAGGTGAAGGACAGCATGTCTCACACTCATGGAGATGGACAGTGGAGAGGGCATTGACTGTGGGTGAGGGGGGTGGGCTGGGTGAAGGGGGGCAAAAGGGAAAAATTGGGACCACTGTAATAGAATAAACAATAAAAAAAGAAGTGCCAATGGCAATTAACATCTTGCAAACTGTATAGTTCACAGTGTTGGCAAATGATTTTCTACAGCTGAACTTTCGTATTCCAAATTATTCCCTAAAATGCTTTATTTTTACTTTTCAATGAGATCTTTCCTTTCTTTATTAATTCTTAAGGGTGGTTTTATTAAAGATAGGAGCACAAAACAAGAGGCATCAGGACATAGAAACTGAGTTTCACTGGCTTCACAATTTGGCCTTGGATTTGGGACAAGGATTAATCTATTTTTGTGTAATCAGTGCCTTTGCCTGCAAGTTTGCCCATTGCCTTGAAATGCGATTAGTCTCTCCTACGTAGGTGATAGATTTCCTTTGCGCCTGATCTTATTAATAGTAAGGGCATACAGACTCTTTCCTTATTGAGCCCTTGTCTTTAAAAAGCAAGTAACTCCTACCTCTCAGAATTATAGCAAGCATTGAAAAAGATGGAGGACCTGCAATGAGAAAATATGATAATTGAGTGCTTCTAATGATTAAAATCAGTTTCCTGAACTCTTGACCCTCAATGTCTTTAAATGACATCATTTTGTCTTTTTAAAAAATTGTCTCCCACTTCCCACAGGTAGAAGGAGGGAAATGAAATAGAAATGTGTATGTGCTAGAATGTTGAGAGGCTGTGTCACCACAGGGGGACAGTATGTGGACTGTGGAGTCAGGTTGCCTGAGCATTACTTCTGCTCCACCAAGACTAGCTCTTGACCTTGGGCAATTAACTTAATTTCTTGGTGTCTCAGTTTCTATATTCATAAAATAGGGAAAATAATAGTACTACCTACCTTATAAGATCGCGCAGTTGAATAATTGATATCACTAAATCACTTACTGTACTCAATGTAGAAAATATTAGATCTGTTTTAGCCTTATTATGTGTATATTTTTTCCATTTTATTCATGTCTCATGAACTTAGTAATAACCAAAGTCTCCAAACCCTTTTCTTTCACAAAGTTGACTATTAAACTTTTGCTAGGATTCTTTTATTACTTTAATTATTCTTTTTGACAGAGAGTTTGAATTAATTCATATTTGAGATTTCTTTGGCTTGGTGAAACAAAACTCTTTAAATATATAAATTTGATGGGTCCTTGTATATTTACTGTTCATCAGAAGAAAAATAATGAAACAAATTGAAATTATAAACTAGAGGTAATTATGCATATCCTGATTCAGAAAATTATGTAAGTATTCTGGTTATTTGTATTTTGAAACTAGTGTCTCTATAACCCCCAGATATTACATCCATTCTAATCCAATGAGGGAATTAATGTATGCATTGTTTTTCATTTACCAAAGAACTTTAGTTTGGAAGCCAGAAGTGAAACATGAATAGGCTGAGAAATAGCTGTTTTACTAGAGGGATGAGAAAGTGAACTAACCACTACTATATATAGGAACACTAACTTAATGCAGTTGACCTGAGTTTTCTCCAGAGTGCTCTGCAGAAGGAATGAACCTAGGGGGATGCCTCGTGGTCTAGAGTGGTGCTGTTAATAGACATGTAGATGCTGACCGAGACTCTGATGGGGACTCTACTGTATTAATTTGCTAGGGCTGTTGTAACAAAGTACCACAGATTCTGGGGTTTAGCAACAGAAATTTCTTATCTCACAGTTTTGGAGGCTAGAAATTCAACATTAAGGTGTTGGCTGAGTTTCTTCCTTCTAAGCGCTGTGAGAGAGAATTTGTTCCATGCTTTTCCTCCACCTTCTAGTGGTTTGCTGGCAATCTTTGGCATTCGTTGGCTTGAAGATATGTTACCTGCGTCTCTCCCTTCACTTTCACATGACATTCTCTCTGTCTGCATGTCTGTGTCCAAATATTTCCCTTTAAATAAGGACATCAATCATATTGGATTAGAAGCCCACTGTACTCCAGTATGACCTCAACTGATTACATTTGCAATGATCATATTTCCAAATAAGGTCACATTCTGAAGTATTGGGGTTTAGGATTTCAACATATGAATTTTGGGGCATACAATTCAATTCATACTACTAGGAAAAGTACCAATTATGGTTTTAAATCTTGACTGTGCCCTAGAAATAGATTGCTAATGGGTAAACCCTTCAGATAAAGTGTGTACATAAAATATATTCAGAATTAGCAAAAATCTTTCCAGCACCTTATTCTAACTAAACAGGAATCTCCCTTCCTTTGACCTGAAGACATATCCTCACATCTGCTTTTCAAAATCTTCTCATGTTAATGCATATGTTTCTCTCTAAGGCCTTTCTTGGCCTAGGCTGCTTCTTCACTTCTATTTTTGGATGCTGTCAGGTGACCTAACGCTCTCCAAACCACTCAATGGATGGTGATTACAAGAAACTATTTAGAAGAAACATCAGGGACTTGGGGAGTGATGTGTCCAAATGGCAATAATGAAGAGGACTGTGAATATTTAAGTATGGCAATCTTTGGGATTTTCAAAGCTGATACCTAATTCCAGTTATTTCTTTTGGGCCTTAGAAATGGTTTCCTAAGGTCTAGTAAAAAAAAAAAACCCAAAAAACAAAAGACAAAAAAAATTGAAGGCTTTCACCCCCTAAAACCTATTTCAAATGTGAAAGGATAGCAAACCTATTGGTTCTAGGCAAAGTGATGATTTTTAGAGTACATATTAAGTACCACTTGGAAGGGAAAAAGAAAGTTCACACTGTCATTTTGGTTAGGCTGCATGGCTGTGGCTGCAGGTTTCTGATGACCACAAAGGCATACGTGGGATTAATTCAATGCTAACTAATATCTTAGTTTCTCAAAAGGGTTTTCACTTCTGGATATTTGCTATACTCAAAAGATTAAATGGTAACCGAAACCAACCTTGGGTCTAATGCAGCTGTCCCAGAGTTAAATTTCAGTGTTTGTGTGGGCCACATTCATAATACACTTTGTAAGAGCTTAATATAAATTCCTGGAACTCAGATAATACCTCTCCGTCTATTAAAAGAAGTTAGAACTTTGGGATTTAAGATGAGGTTGGTTGGCAATAATAAATCAGAATAAAGTCACTTTAATACAAAGCAATTATTTATTCTCAAGACAGATTGTTGGAATTTAAGGAAAAATGTTTTCATCTAGAAAGAGAGCAAGTTACTACATATAGAATACATTTTTCATTTATAAAAGGAAAAATTCATCTCTAATAATTCAGTAAAATATAAAATAACAAAAATATCTGTATTCTGCATTAATTTCATTAATATATCACTAGAATTATATACAAGGTCTGGCACAAATAACACCCCTTTTTATTACAAAACCTTTTATTACAAAATCATAAGCACGCAATTCCATAACACAACAATATCACAATGAAGCACACTATATGACATTTTAGGTGAAATGTCCAAATTAAAACTATAAATTATTATACCCATATTATTACTGTACCAACCACACTCAAGCAGGCATCACTTCTGCCAGACTCTGTATATTGTTGGAACAGTTAAGAACATACCACCCATATTTTTGACATAATTATAAAGAATTTGTTTGAATAAGGGTGATTGTTTTCACATATGAAAGCGAATAGTTTTTCCCCACAGGGAAAAGATCCAGGAAACATCTGACACTATATATCAGAAGTTGCCAAACTTATGCTGTAAAGGGCAGGTAGTAAATATTTTGGGCTTTACGAGTTGTGCCATTTCTGTTACAACTACTCCACTCTGCCTTGGTAGAGGGAAAGCAGCCATAGACAGTATGTGAATTAATGGGCCTGGCTGTGTGCTAATAAAACTTTATTTACAAATATAGGCAGCAGGACAGTTTACTGACCCCTGCTATATATCACTAGGGAGGCCATTATGATCAAATATTGGTGAAAATAATATCATAGAATTTGGTGCTTTATAACCTTTCAAATAATTTCACATAAATTTTTCCATGGACTTAATCCATTTTTCACCTCTTCCCACACTGAGGGGAGAGCTTTAATGAACAGTGTATGAGAGCCTCTATCAGTTGTGAGTTCCTTGAAGACATGTTTCATCTTATTTTCCAGTGCCCAGCAGCATGTATTGAATCAACTCATTTCCTGTGAATTCAATGCACACATTGTATTTCCCTGCCTGCTTCACATTCCTTGCCTCAATGATTTTACTCTTTCAAGCAGCTGTTCCTGTGATCCTTGTACACATTTGGATCTTCCATATTTATGCTGAGTCTTTATACATATTCCTAAAGATATTTCAGTTGCCCTAAAGAATTAAGGTGGAGTCAAAGGTTTTTCCTCCTTGTATCTAACCCACCTGTGTGGATGAACCTAACTGAGCATCCATCACCAGACACTGAAAAAGGAAACAAGGACTATTCATGTGGGCACAATGGACAAAGAAGGAAAAGATAAGAGTCAGTCTCCTATTCTGCTATTCTGCTGACCTTGGAAGCAAGGCAGGATGCTTTGTTGGTTTGACCATAACCTTGAGATATAAGAGGCTGGACAAGATGAGATGTTAGTGATTGGTTTTGGACAAAGTTGTGACTGCTGCTGACCCCCACTTCGACTCACTTACTCCTAAGCAGGAAGTATTTGAACTCACTAAATTGGATCTCAAAAGTTTCATCTAAATGAGAAGGTATACACTGCAGCAGTTTCCTAGTTATCTCACTAAACCTTCCTATTTTTTGCCTTTTTGGTAGATTGCAAAACATGGACTTACTATTTTGCAGCTTCTTCCATCAAGAGGTAGAACTTTAAGGCTATGAATTTTCTTCTGAGTGTGCACTGTTTTCACTATGGTTAATTTATAAAGGGTATTGTAATTTTGATTTTTTCTTTGATCCCAAGTTATTTAGAAGAGTATTTTAGAGTCTTATTAATATTTCTATTTCATTCTTTTTGTTGTTCTACTATTTTAGCACCCAGGTCAGAGATTGTGGAATATGAAATTTCTAAATTTGGGGATTTAAGGTTTTCTTGGTCTCATAGTACCTTAAACACTTTTGCAAATATTTTGTGGCAGTAAGAAATAAAAGTTGAATTAAAAATTTTATGTGTGTATATATACATACACATCTATATTATATATCATGTATTATGTATTAAACATATATGTATAATCATGTATGCATGTGTATATATTCAATTATGTTTAATAACTGTAATATTACACTATTTTGTATCCATTTTTAGATAGATGGTTTTCCAAATTCTGAAGAGGTGTTTTGTCAAAAAATGTTTTCCGCAGTATGGAATTTCCTCAGGAAACTAAAAATGGAACTGCCTTTTGACCCAGCAATTCCACTGTTGGGATTAAACCCTAAGCACCTTGAAACACCAATCCAAAAGAACCTATGCACCCCAATGTTCATAGCAGCACAATTTACAATAGCCAAGTGCTGGAAGCAACCTAAGTGCCCATCAGCAAATGAGTGGATCAAGAAACTATGGTACATTTACACAACGGAATTCTACGCAGCAGAGAGAAAGAAGGAGCTTAGCATGGATGGAACTGGAGAGCATTACGCTAAGCAAAATAAGCCAGGCAGTAAGGGACAAATACCATATGATCTCACCTTTAACTGGAACATAATCAACAAAAGAAAAAAGCAAGCAAAATATAACCAGAGACATTGAAATTAAGAACAATCTAACAATAGCCAGAGGGGAGGGGGAGAGGACTGTGGGGAGAAGGGTTTTCAGGAACTACTGTGGAGGACACATGGACAAAACCAAGGGGGAGGGTGGAAGCAAGGGAGGGAGGTGTGTTTAGATGGGGTGGGGAAGAGGGGAGGGGAGAAAATGCAGACAACAGTAATTGAACAACAATAAAGTAATTTAAAAAATGAACACACAACACACTCTACAAATGATGTATTATAGACTTGTACACTCGAAACCTGTATAATATTACTAAGCCCTGTCACCCCAATAAACTTAACTTAAAAAAGGAAAAGAAAAAAATATTTTCTGGTTTATAATACTCTCTTCTCTCTCTATATATATATTTTAAAGATTTTATTTATTTATTTTTAGAGAGAGGGGAAAGGAGGGAGAAAGAGAGGGAGAGAAACATCAGTGTGTGGTTGCCTCTCATGTGTCCCCCACTGGGGGCCTGGCCTGCAACCCAGGCATGTGCCCTGACTGGGAATCGAACCGGGACCCTCTGGTTCCCAGCCCACGCTCAATCCACTGAGCTACACCAGCCAGGGCTGTTCTCTATGTATTTTGACAAAATGTTGTCAGTACTTAGAGATTCATGATTGATATATTTTGGTGGCTTGTATTTGTATTAAAAATACTCTTAACTTAAAAATATCTAAACAATTCTTGTATATAATAAATGAATAAAAGAGGAAGTGAAAACTAAAATGATATACTATTAAAAAAGTAGTAACAATGAAAATATTACATATGTAGATGAAAACTGATCCTAGTTTCACATGAAATTTATGACCAGAAACCGTAATTAGGTCTCAAGAGCTGCCTCACAGTCTTACTATGTTTTTAGAGCAATTCCCTCTCCCTTTCTGAGAGAGCTATTTTAAACCTCAGAACTCCAAAACTTCTTCCTCACATCTCACTCTTGGATGCCAGCCTTGCTTCTTATTTCCCTGAAAAATTATTTTCAATCAGAAGAGCATGTCCTTACCCTCCCCCTAGCCAGCAGATCAACCTGCTGGCCTCTGTATGCACATTCTTTCCCCCACCCTCTTGGTGCAGCCGTCACACCTGTCAGCTGCCCTTGCTCCTACAGAGGCCAGCCCCACTGTCTGTGTAAATTGGATCCCCATCGCTTGTGGTTGCTCCGGACTATAATTATGGTGAGGTAGTTTTAAATACGGCCAGAAATTTTGTGACACTGCTCCCATAGAGAGAGAGGTCTACGTTGCCTTCCCTTGAATCTGTGCGGCTTTGTGACTGCTTTGACAGAGTAGAGCAGGAGTGATGCTAGGTGCCTTCCAAGGCCAGGCAGAAAAGGCCATGCAGTTTCTGTTCTCTTTACTGGATCATTCGCTCTTGGACCCTGAACCACCAGGTAAGAAGACAACTACCCTGAGACTACCATTCTGGAGATGCCTCATGTAGGCATTCTGGTGGACATTCCCAGCTGAGCCAGTCTTCCAGCCATTCCTGATGAAGGGCACCAGACACGGGAGTGAAGCACCCATCTTGTAAGTGGGTCTTCTAGCCCCAGCTGACCCAATTTCCAGAGTGAGGGCAATAATCCCTTGTATAGGTCAAACAACCCTAAACAAGCCCACGTTTTTGTAGCTTTACATAGGAAATATTTCTCACTCATATCAGAATCTGATGTGGGTCTGGTGATCCTGTTCCATTTTGTAGCTAGGATGTCTAGGACCAATGGCTTCTAAGGTTGCTACAGGAAGGAGAAAAGATCTGGATTGCACAGGATGTTTTTAAGAGCCAAGCCAGAACTGGCTTACAGTAGTGCTTCTCAAACTTTCTGAGGACCAGGTTTCAAAAAATGTTAATCCATCATAGTCTAGTACTTTTGAAAAGTGAAGCAAAAACGAATTATTACAAAAAGGATATGCTGCTTGGATGTAGGGGCAATGTCAAATTGACATAAAAGTCCCTAACTGCTTACTTTTAAATTCTTGGATTAGCTCATTGCAAACTGGTAACAAACAGTTTGCAAATGGGCACTGTGCATGGACCACACTTTGAGTAGCACCGGCATACAGTAATTGGGCCCACATCCTATTGGTCAGAATTCACTCACATGACCCCTATCTAACTGTCAGTGAGCCTGGGAAATACAGTGTTGGGTAGTGGAGACAGGTGTGCTGAATTCACAGCATTGCCTCTGAGAAATGCTTTATGTTAGAGTTTTATTCATTCTTTCTCTCTAGGAGGACCCAGTTGTTCATAGATCTAGTTTAGTTTTTTTTAAAAAAAACTATATAGGGCAGGAGGGAAAGGAACCTGGACATATCGCCCTGCTTAGTGTGTGCTGCAGTTGTGATTCTTCCCTGTTTTGTAGATCTTGATCTTGGGTAAAATTCGAGTTGGAGAAAAAATTATTCAAGGGCACACAGGCTATGGTGATATTTATGTTATGTTCCAGATCTCTGGTGCATATGCGAGGTAGCTACTGTTACTACTTCAGACCCTGGACAAGGACCCTCACCTATCTACCATGTGTTACCAAAGGGAGTACAGTTACCTCATTTGTGAAAAAGAGCCAGGTTATAGAGATCTCATGTGACATTGAAGGAAAATGTAATTTTAAATACAGTTATGGGCCATCAACCCCCTGCAAAAATAGTCCATTTTGACACTCATTAGAAAATGACTAACAAGATAGGTGGTCAAGATGACAGGATAGATAAATGCGGTACTAGGGACTTCCTGCAACCACATTAAAATGACAACTACATTATAAAACAACCACCATTTAGAATGCCTGAAATCTAACTGAATAGAAGTCCTACAACTAAGGTTATAAGAAGTAGCCACATTGAGATTGGCAAGAGGGTCAGAGATGTGGAACAGGCTGGTCCCACACTGACATGTGGCAGATAAAAATCTAGAGGGATACCTCAGTTGTGGAAGCCCCCCCCGAGGAGCGAGGAGCCCCATCCCCATACCATGCCCCCCCAGCCCAGGATTCCAGTGCTGGGAAGAGAGGTCCCTATAGCTCCTGGCTGTAAAAACCAGTGGGGATTGTGACTGAGCGAGATGGAGGCTGCTGGTGTCCCAGAGTTCCTCTTAAAGGGCCAACAGATGGACTTACTTGGACTCACTTGCTCTGAGTTCCAGCACTACAGCAGCAGCTTTAAAGGCCCTGGGGAGATATGGGGAGGAAATGAATAGTTTGGTATCAGGGTGACAGCTGGAGGGGCAGCTTTATCCCAGACAGAAGTGCTGGCAGAGGCATTGATCCCTTGCTGAACTCTCCCCACACAGAGCCAGCAAGTGGGTGCTGTATCTGAGACTCCATCAAATTGGCTATCATTGTTTGCCCTACCCTGGAGACCCCCTGAAACCCCTCCCCACCCAACTTGCAGGCCCACCCAAGCTGTTGCCAATGGCCTTCCCATCCAAAGGGCTTCTCTTGGTTCAAGCTTTGGATTTTCCTAAAGTCTCTCAAACAAGCAGCATATGGCCACTGTGTGCCCTGAACCTCTTGCTAAGTGGCCCCAGAACTGGTACTAGGAGCAGGTGGACTTGGTTCACAGCTTGGCCTCTACTGGGCACCTCCAAGCCTAGCACAATTAGCAGCCATCTGCAGATCCCTTTGTGGCTCAAGCCAGGTGACCTTGGGCAGAACAGGCAGTGTATGACCTTGACCTGCATCTCCCAGGAGACCCCAGAGCCAGAGCACCTGGTGTGTAGCTTATTACCATGTTGAACCACCACGCAACCTCCTCCCCAAGGGACACACTCAAAGGGTGGACTCAGTCAGCACCAAAGCCCCACTAAAGCAAGTCCTCCTCTGTGGGGTGAGCCCCTGCACAGACCTTCTCTGCTGTAGTTGCAGCTAGTCCTTGAAGCTTATCAGCCTGAAGGGTGGGTCAGTTCCTCCTAGTAATGTGCCAACAGCAATCAAGGCTCAACTACAACAGGACAGTGCACATGGCCCACATAGGAGGCACACCTGAAATGCCCAGATTGGGTAATAGGGAAGCTATGCCACTGGACCCTACAGGGCACATACTATATAAGGCCACTCTACCAAGTCCAGGAGATGTAGCAGCTTTACCTCACACATAGAAACAAACTCAGGGAGGCTGCCAAAATGTGGAGACAAAGAAACATGGCCCCCCAAAAAAGAATAGGAGAAATCTCCAAAAAAAGAACCAAATGAAATGGAGGCAAGCAAACTACCAGATACAGAGTTCGAAACAATGGTTATAAAGATGCTCAAGGAACTTAGAACTTCAACAGCATAAAAGAAAGACATGGGAAGCATTTTAAAAAGCTAGTCAGAAATGAAGGATACACTAACTGAAATGAAGAATAAATCACAGAGAACCAACAGTAGAGTAGATGAAGCAGAGAATCAAATCAGTGATTTGAAATATAAGGAAGCAAAAAAAAAAAAAACACCCAATCAAAGCAGCAAAAAGAAAAAGAATCCAAAAAATGAGGATAGTATAAGGAGCCTCTGGGACAACTCCAATTGTACCAACATTTACATCATGAGGGCGCCAGAAGGAGAAGAGAGAAAGGAAGAAATTGAAAATGTATTTGAAAAAATAATGACAGAAAACTTCCCTAACCTGGTGAAGCAAATAGTCACATAAGTCCAGGATGCACAGAGAATCCCAAACAAGATGAACCAAAAGAGGTCCACACCAAGGCACATCATAATTAAAATGCCAAAGGTTAGCCCGGCTGGTGTAGCTCAGTGGATTGAGCGCGGGCTGGGAACCAAAGGGTCCCGGTTCGATTCCCAGTCGGAGCACATGCCTGGGTTGTGGGCCATGTCCCCGGTGGGGGTCGTGTGAGAGGCAACCATACATTGCTTTCTCTGTCTCTTTCTCCCTCCCTTCTCCTCTCTCTAAAAATAAATAAATAAAATCTTAAAAAAAATGCCAAAGGTTAAAGACAAAGAGAGAATGTTCAAATCAAGAAGAGAAAAGCAGCTGGTTATCTACAAGAGTGTTCCCACAAGACTGTCAGCTGATTTCTCAACTTTGTAGGCCAGAAGAGATTGGCAAGAAATATACAAAGTGATGAAAATCAAGGACCTACAAGATTTCTCTACCCAGCAAAGCTATCATTTAGAACAAAAGGACAGATAAAGAGTTTCCCAGAAAAAAAAAAGAAAAAAGTAATTAGAGTTGATCACCATCAAGCCAGTATTACAAGAAATATTAAAGAGTCTTGTTTAAGAAGGAGAAAAAAGAAAAAATGTGAATAATAAAATGACAATAAATACTTATCTATCAACAGTTACTTTAAATGCAAATGGATTAATTGCACCAATCAATAGATATATAGTGACTGAAAGGATAACAAAATAAGACTCTTAAGCATGCTGTCTATAAGAGACTCACTTGAGATCAATGGGCACACACAGACTGAAAGTAAAGGGATGGAAAAAGAGGCCACCATACATTGCTCTTTCTCCCTCCCTACTCTCCCTGAAAATAAAGAAATTTAAAAAAATTAAAAAAAATAAAAAGAATGAAATCTTGCCATCTGCAGCAACATGGATGAACCTAGAGGGTATTGTGCTGAATGAAATAAGTCAGGGGAAGACAAATTTCATATGATTTCATTTATATGTGGAATCTAAAAAAGAAATAAAGAAGCAGGACAGAAACAGACTCATAGATACAGAGAATAAAGTGATGGTTGCCAGATGGGAGGAAAGTGGGAGATTGGGTGAAAAAGGTGAAGGAATTTAGAAGCACAAATTTGTAGTCACAGGGATGTAAAGTACAGCATAGGGAATATAGTCAATAATATTATAATAACTATGTGTGATGGCAGGTGGCTGCTAGATTTATCGGGGTGATTACTTTGTAATGTCTGATCACAGGGTCGTACACCTGAAAGTTATATTGCACATCAAGTGTAATTTAAAAATAAAAAACAACAAAAAAGAAATGACTAATAAGAAACAGGGTCAACATTGCAGTAATATAACTTTGTAAGATTGTTTCAAATAAATTAGGCTTTTTAGAAACAAGATACCAAATGTGGTTCAGAACAACTTCAAGGATGCCTATGTGTCGTAACGGATGTGCTCGGCCCAGATTCCCGCAGGGTCCCCTTCCCTGTTTGCTCTTTGCTCCTGGATTCAATGGGCATTTTCTTCCAACACTTTGGCTCTCCTTTGGAGGCCTGCGCTAGTGCTTCTGGAGCATACCTTTCCAGCTGGTAAGGAGAGCCAGAAGCCCTGAGAATTTGTTCCCTAGGCAGCCCTTAAACAACGACAGACAGGTGCAGGGGTATGACAGCTCTACTCCTTTGCCTGGATTGGGACAACTCTATGGCATAATTTATACTCCAGAGCTCCCCTGGCAGGGTCAGATGAAAGATTCCTTCTGTGGGACTTGAGATTGCACCTTTGTTCCCCAGTTTTTCTAGAAACACTTTCTTAATAAATCATGTATACACAAATCCTCATTTCAAGATCTGCTTCTGGGGGAACCCAACTGATGACAAGTGTTCTTTAGAACCAACACCCCACCATATCCCAGGCAGTGAGGTTTCCAACCTCCACTGGTCTCTCAACACTGTTTGGGCAGCATTTTCAGCTCTTCCCTGTTCTCTACACATGATTTCTCCTCGAGACCCTCAGAAAGGTGAGGCAGGCTATCTGGTGACCTCTGTTCTCCCTGTTCCTCTTCCCTCTGCCCCACACACCTCCTTATAAACTCAGTTCTTCTTGGGCAGGTGCTTCTCCTGCCACCCCCCACCTTATTCTTTTCCTAAGTCTTCTGTTTGTGTGTTTTCATATCACTTATCAGTATTTATAATTATTTTATTTGTTCACTTAGCTTTTCCTGCCCACACCCTGAACCCCCACCCGGTAAACTCTGAGGGCAGGAACAGGCCTATCCACTGTTTTCTCCCATGATGCTAGAATAGGGCTGGCATTTAGTAGAAGCTCAGGACATTCAGCTCAAACATGTCTTTCTCTGTGAAGCCCTCAGCACAAGGGAGAGCTAGGGGCACCTTTCTCTGAATTCCTATGTGTTTGTGTATAGCACATAAATCCAATAACCATGCTTTTATTTATGTGTTTGTTTCTTCCACCAGAACACCTTGAATAGGCTCTTAGAACACAGATGTTTATTTTACTCATTTTAAACCCTCAGCATCTAGCACAGGGCCTAAATCATAGTAGGTACTTAATAAAAGAAGTGATGAATGAATGTATGAAATAGTATTCTCAAGGGAAAGGGTGAATTTGCTGAAAGCTGGGAGTGACTAGAAGACGGACACCAACAATTTCTCTGAGGACAGAGGACCTGATACCATGTTTTTGAAAACGGAGGTCTGAATTAACTTCTGAGGCCAGAGAACTCCTTTGTTTTGGGGAGGAATGTACTTTAGGGGGAAAAAGTTGTTGACCTATATAAAGCTGAAATAAGGTCATTTTTTGAAACAGGAGGTTTGTAGGCCGTGTGATGCTAAACTCTTCTGAATAATTGTGTAAAAGTTATTTTCCTTGTGGGTGGATATAAAACTCTACAAATTACATTGTCTTAGAAAAACTAGTTTTCCTCTGTGTGGGTCCTATGGAAGTAAGCTAAATTACAAAGGAGAGAGAGACACGGCCATTACATCATGGCCTAGGACCGGGGGGTAAAGAAGAGAAGTGGCTTGGCTCATGTAATCAGAGAAGGAAGGAAGTCATCACAGAGTATGCACCCCATGGGACAAATGCAACTGGCCACCCGCTCTCCTGAATTACAAGCAAGCATGGATTTGTTCACAGTTATGGTGTCAAAATTAAAATTTAACATAGAAGTAAATGTTATGGAAAAATAAAGTGTTTTCATTGGTCATACCTTAGTGTTTTTTATAACTCGTTCTTCCTAGCTAATCATTCTTCATTTGTTAATTTTTCTTCTGTCTGTCAGCATATACTTTTTGGGGGGAGTGGGTTACATGTTTACAGATAATGTTACAAATAATTATATATTAATTTATTTAAAATTTTTAATAATATGATTTATTTTACTCTCTACCCCAACTGTAGGCAGATCTAGGGGAATAGAATTGGACAAAGAGGAAGCCGAAAGAAGCCTGTAATTTGGGGCTCATGATAACAGTCCTATCCATGAGGGCATTCAGGGATGGGACAATGGGATGAGCAGCCTGGCTCTTGGTTGGCTTGTGCATTGTTGAACAAGGGAAACCCATGCAATTTGGAGCCTGAAGACCTTGATTAGAGTTTTGACAAGGACGCTTCTTAAGCATGTGACGTGACCTTTTTCAGGACATTTTGTCATTTATAAAATGGAGATAAAAACATCTGCTTCATAAAGTGGTGGAGATAAAATGAGATTATGTGTGTGAAAGCATGTTTTCCACTATATAGCTCTATATGTATCTTGTCTTCATAATTGTCATTCTCTGTCTTCTTTGCTACTCTA
This sequence comes from Micronycteris hirsuta, assembly GCA_004026765.1. NCBI lineage: Eukaryota > Metazoa > Chordata > Mammalia > Chiroptera > Phyllostomidae > Micronycteris > Micronycteris hirsuta. The sequence goes on from PVJI01003137.1 coordinate 116,841, forward strand.
CTCTATTCATCCCCTGCCATTTTTAAAATTTTCTTAGCCTCCTTTGCAGCCATGAGGCCCAGTTTCAGCCAGTGAGATATAAGGAAAATTCTGCTAGGACCAAGAAAAAGAAAGCTCCCTTTCTCACCATCATTACCATTTCTTATAGTTGAATACTAGTGGAAGATCCTGGGTTTTGGAGCTGTGGCAACCATCTTGAGACCATGAGGCAAGACCCATGAGGATAAAAAGCTAACTGTTGACAATGGTAAAGTAGAAAAACTGGAAATTACTTGGGTCTTTTTGACTTCATAAAATTTCTGAACCAATCTGGAACTTGTTCCTTTCAAATTTCTGGGTTTGTGAGATGGTTAAATGATTTTACTGATGGAGCCACTGCTCGTTAGGTATTCTGTTACTTGCAACAAAATGCATCTTAACTGATATTATATATATAGTACTTACACAGTGATGTGCATGTGAGTGTGCTACCTTGAGGTCATTGTGGTATAACAGGAGAGAGCACTAAATATCAGAGTAAAAAGATAGTGATAACTGGCTCTGAATTAACACTCTGAGCCTTCACTTACTGATCTATGCAATGGGAATAATACCATTTAACCCACAGAATTATTGGGAGGACTAGATAAAATAATGCAAATGAAAATGCTTTGCTAAAAATGTATAAAACAAGATATGAGCTTACTGGAATGGTAGACATGCTAGTATCTTAATCTTTTAAAGCTGGGGATCAAGAGACACTATCTAGGGGTGGTGAACACACAACATAATACACTGACAACGTATTACAGAATCATACACCAAAAAAACCATACAATCTTATCAACTAATGTCACCCAAATAACTTAACAAAAGTTTTTTCTTTTTGTTGAATTTATTGGGATAACACTGGTCAACAAAATCATACAGGTTTCAGGTGCACAACTCCACAACACGCCACCAGCACACTGCACTGTGTGTTTACCGTTCCAAGTCAAGTCTCGATCCAGCACCATTTATCCCCCCTATACACTCCGCCCCCTTCCCCCATTTCCACTATCACCACACTATTGTCTGTGTCCATGAGTTTTTTCTCTTTTTTGCTCAATCCCACCACCCCACACCCAGTGCCTCCAGAGCTGCCAGCTTGCTCTCTATCTGTGAGTCTGTCACTATTCTGCTTGTTAGTTCAGTTTGTTCATTAGAGTCCACATATGAATGAAATCATATGGTACCTGTCATTCTCTGACTGGCTTATTTCCCTTAGCATAAATAGGTTGATTCTAAAAGTTAAAGATAGCTTTTTCAGAAAAAAATGCTTTGTAATTCAACAAGGGCTATACAGGGTGTGGAAAAAGTAAGTTTACAGTTGTTTATATGAAAAATAATACAATAGTTAATAAGTAATAATTCAAGAATAAGCTGTTTTGTATACTCACAAGTAAGCCTACTTTTGCCCACCGTGTATAGACATAAGTTGTCATTACATATTCTCCTGCTGTTTGACTATAGTGGAGGAGGGATGAAGGAATGCAGGTCGGAATGGCTTAAATGAATTTCGTTTTTGTCAGAAACCCTCTACCCTGCCCCTCTTTCAGGATCCCCAATGAAATATTACCGAAGGTCTCAAGCTGCCCCCTCAATGGCCAGTACCATCTAGCTCTCTGTTTCCCATACTTAAATACTGTTTGTTCCTTTTTCCTTCTCCTCCCATTTTGATCCTCCCAATAAGAAATGGACTCAAGATGTACCCATCCTCTTGGGCCTACTTGTCACTCACCAATCAAGGTCTGTGTTGATTTGTGCCTGGGGCTTCCTCTGTTATATGGGGGCCTTAAAGTGATGAAGTAACAACAGTAGCAGAAACTTCAGGAGGCTATGGCCGGGGGTCAAGTTAAAGCACTTGGTTTATTGGTGCTTCTGGAAGACCCTAGTTGGGAGGGCTCCTCATCTCACAACTATCCCTGCCTCTGGGAAGGACGTCATCCACAGATATGTACCCCAGTGGCCTCCTCTCTGCTGTGGCCTAGCCCCTGGTCAGTAGTTGAGTGACTAAATCAGGCTGGGGCAATCAGAATCCCGGGATTTTTCAACCTGAAGTTGGAGAAATTAATTTGGCACTCTCTAGTGAGGTCTGAGTTCTCTGTTCTAGTTATTTCTGAGGCCATCTGCACCCCCTGCCTTTCCTTCCACAATATAAAACTTTCCCAATGAACCCCTTTTTCTTGGTTTGGGTTGCCTCAAATTCAGACACTGAGACAAGGACTTGGTTGCAAGTGGCCTATTTGGGTGCTGATTTCAGAGAACAGAAGTGAGGGAGTGGGAAGTGAGACAGAGACAGGAGAGAGTAAGGTATAATAATGAGCAGGTTCCCACTGTGGGCAACTGGGGCTCAGTACTGATGGGGACTTCTGGGACACTGTAGATGACACCTCAGAATCATTCCACCAGAGAACAGTGAGACTTATCCTTGACTTTCATCCTTATCGGCTTGTGTTTGTCCCTAGGGGTGTCTGTTCCCTAGTACTTATGGTTCATGCCTGCAGCACACCCAGGTAATATGCTTTGGAGATGGAGAAAGTGCCAATGCAGAGAAGTAGGCAGATTCAGGCTATTGACCTGTGAAGCTGGCAGTGTTCTAGGAACTGTCTTGGCTTAAACTAGTTCACTTTGGGTTTCTGTCACTTAGGACCAAAGAAGTCCTGATTATGTAGTTCACCTTCATTCTTCCCACAGAGGCAGCCATGCTCATGTTGGGCCAGCCCTGCGCACAAGGTGTTGCTGCCAGGGGCACTTCCCTTGACAATGTACAGTACCAGTAGCTATTGAAGGATGGTTGGGGACAAAAGGACTGTGGCAAAATTTAGGGGCTGAGTGCAGGGCAAGGGATCAGGTATGGCTCATTATTGTTGTTGGTGAAGACCTCTGAACATATAGGAGTAGCCTAACATCTGGAGAAATATTAAGGTGCTCATTATATTTTCTCCCCCAATGTGTAAATAACTCACTTTCGGTGCCATGTGATCTCAAAGCGTGCCATCTAAACTAAATTTTGAAAACACAATTCTTTTAAACAGCACACAAATAGAACTTAATGGTGAACTCCAAACTGAGACAAACCACAATTATCTATTGACCTCCTAAACCACTAGAAACCTGGTATTCTTTTTACCTACCTGAAAACAAGCAAATTGCTTCCATTTTAAATGCATTCAGTTGCAGGGAACAAAAGTCTGATTTCAGGGGGCTCATATGAATCTGTGACAGTTCAGTGGCTGACCATGCAGTCAGGGACTCAGACATGGAGTCACCTTCATCCAGTGGATGAATTACAAGCATGTCTACTCTGTTTAATCTTTCTACTAAAGGGAAGTTCTATGCAAAGGAAATTTCAGAGACTGCTGAAGTAAAAAGGAAAGAGTTAAGTAGTGTTAAAAACAATGAGCACAAGACCCTCTCTAAAAATACACACCCTAAAATAAAAAACCAAAACAAAAATGATGAGCATGCCCCTTAAGATGTGGCAGTGCTCTGTATAAAAATGTTTTGCTTCATACCTGGTCCTGGCCTTTGTTTGAGTTACAATCAATATTTCCTCTTTGTTTTGTTTTGTCTGCTATCTCCTGTGCTCTGAGGTCAAAGTCACTGCCACCAGTAGAGGCAGTAAAGCAGAGAGAGCAAGGACTCTGAGCCCTGGAACAACACGAGTTGGTTGATCTGTGACCATTTTTGACCTACAAACAGGGTGATGTTTTATAGTTCAATATAATATTATAATTGCCATCATTTGGTGACTATTTATTGAGTGCTGATTATGAAAAAAATTTAACAGGTCCTGAGTGACCAAGCTAGGACTCAAAGACTCTTTGATGGCTGTGCCCCTGCCGAGAAGCTCGGTGCCATGCTGCCCCTCTCCTATTCTTATTGAACACTCCTCATCTTCTGGCCTCCAGGTAATAAAGCTAAAGATAGAAACTTTTCCTACTTTTCAAACTTCACTGCGCTCTCTCAGAATACGTGAGAAAATGCAACCAGCATCTTCTGGAAGATTAGGAAGGCAGTAAGATTCCATAGCCACCTTCCGGCTGACATTTGAGCCCTGCTTTCAGCACGGTCAAGCCTTTTGGAGGCAGCCAGTGTATGGCTTGTATCAAACTCTATATTTAGGAAGAACAACTGTGAGCTATGACAGGAATTCTCTTTAACACTTAGCCTTAAACCGAGTTCCCCTCCAGCCCACAGCCGGGAGCAGCTCTCAATCCCGGGTGAGGCACCGAACACTTGAGCTATTTCAGCCACATGCAAAACATCAGAATCGAGATCGCAGCTCAGAGGACACCGGGCATCCCTTTCACCTTCTAAGGAACCTTGTATTCTTGCACCAGGCTGCCTGGGACTTTTCTTGGGCAGTAAACATTTGCTCATACACAGAGCAGGTAAGCAGGACCCAGCTGGGGCGACTGGGCTTTTTGAAGGAAATTTCCTTGATGCCTAACTGGCAGTGACTACTTAAATAACTTTGTAGGCTTGTAACCAGTGGGTGTAGCTTTCTTGTAAATTCACTGTTTATGGGTGATGTTGCTGTTTCTGTTTTATGAATGGTGTGTGTGTGTGTGTGTGTTTGAAAGAATATTGAACTAAAATTGGTTTGTATTGATAGTGATAGTGAGAAAATTTCCACGGTCCAGGTATGATGACTGTGTCTCTGATATTATCCTATTGTGATTCTTATGGCCAGGTTACAGTCAGTCAGCCACAGATTGATTCGGGCTGAAATTATCAGGAGAATTTGAGGCAGAGAAAATCTATAATGCTAGCTCTTTGGTTTACCTAAATGCAAATTATTGTCAGAGTTGTTCAAGTTTACGGTTCAAGTTTAAAATGCTTTTCTCCTCTCCCTAAATGCCAGACTTGGCCTCAGTGACAAAGTTCTATCAATGTATAGATCGATTAATACTCTAGACCCATCTTTTCGAAAGTCCCACTTTTGTCATAGTATTCCCTGTACCCAGCAGGGTAGAGGACAGCATTCCTGTCTCTTTGTGGGCACCGGGCTCTGAAATGTGGGAAAGCTAAGTGCCTCTTCCCTCTCGGCATATTTCCGGCAAAATGAATAAGGAGTTACTTTAGACAGCTGACCATCTTTCTACACCCTTCTCAGCATTATTTTTAGCTGCAGGATAGAAGATAACTCCCTTTGAGATTTCACTTTAGCCATTTAATTGACCTTTTAAGAGAACAAACAAAGCCCCTTCTCTGCAAATATTGATTGACTTTCCTCTGAATCCACTTTTATTAAATTAGTGATATCAATGTTGACAAATTTTAGGAAATGAAAGAGTCTTATTTAGAAGTTCGATATTCAGTCCTGTCCAATGAAAAACCAGTAGGGACATTGTACATGAGTCAGCACATAGACCATTAAAGGTGCTCAGCGACTTGCAGAATGGCCAGGAAAACTCAATTGTGCTAAACTAGCAAGCATTTTCACTATAGTATAGGCTTTGTAAAAGTCAATACACGCCTTGTCAAACTTTCTGTGTTTCCAAATTTTAGCCAGAACCAGGAGACACAGTAAGAGAGTGCTGTAAAGAGTACCTCTTTGTATGAAAAGCAGTGGCCCCGGTGTGAGTGGAGTTGTGCATCTAAGGCATAGCTTTCGGTTTTGGTCCCAGGATGAGGCACGCAGATAAAGAAGGAAGATGCATTGTACACTCTGCATCCCTAACGGAGGTGAGTGCAGGGCCAGGGAAACAGCCAGGGAACACTGTCTATTTTTATTCATCAGTGTGCTCTGCCCTGATTTCTCTGTGAATAATGAGGACAGCAGGAACGGCTGCAGAACTGATTTACACAAATGTTATCTAGTCTGTTTGCTGGGAATGAGAGCTGGGATCTGACCAACTTTTCAGAGTTGTCTCTGTTGCAGATTGACATATATGTTAAGAAGAAATTCACATGCAAATGAGAACTGCGAAGCTATACAGAAGATAAGGCCTAAGGAATACCCATCTTTTAAGTTTAGAGGTCCACAAAATACAAAGCAATGCAGTTCAGTGGAAAAAACAAAATCAGCCTAATTTTAAAAAATCAATGCATTATAAATAGCACAATTATGTGTTACCTGATTTTTCTTTTACATTTCAACCTGCTATTGTAATGACATAAAGAAATTCCCAATTCTCACATTTCAAATTGATGTACAAGACATTTTTTCAAGTTCCCAAGTGATATTAAACTTCAGTCACACAAGCATAAAGTATACTATATGCTGAGATATTTAACATCTGTGAAAATTATTGCTGTGCATGACTTCTAATAGCTTTTGAGGAATAGAAACATTAAAAATTAAACTACCCAGCTTTTCCATTTGACATTCAGGTGTCTGTCCTAGATCCACAAATTAAAAATCCTTCATTGACTCTCGGACGCTGCAGGAAAGACAGCAACCTATTTGAAATATATCATAGAACAAAATGCATTCTTGATTGTTTAATTTGTTGTTGTTTTTTAACCATATTGAAAACAATTCTACCTAGACCCTTATGCATGGAGGCTTATTCTCTACATTACCAAAACACTCAGGTGAAACTTAAAAAAAAATCTCACTGTTTTTATATGTGTGGCTCTAAATACTATATAGTTGGATATAATAATTGTAAATTGAAAAATGTGTACTTATTTCACTTCTTATAATAAAGCTTAAGACTTTGAAGATCTCAGAAAAAGTAACTCTTCACAGAATTGTCAGATCTTTATCTCTAAAGTACTGAGGGGCACTATTACATCAATTCTTACTCTGTGCTTAAAGTTGTAGATCACTATACAGTAGTCCTAAGAAGTCACTAGCTATGGGCAATGGAAATAAAACAATAAATATTTATATCATGCTTTATAGTTTACAAGGCATTTTGGGGAACATTATGTCATTTTGATTCTTATCACAACCTGTGAAGCAGGTAAAATTTTTAGAAAGTGGAAATGGGCCCAGAGATTTTGAGTGACTTAGTCCAGGTCACACAGGACTCGTGGCCAATGGCAACACTGCTCTCTGGGTTCATTTCCTCCCCACTTAGCACAGACACTTACACCAGTCAGTGGAGGAAACTCAGTCAACCCATTTTATAGCTTTGGTTTAAAAAGCAGCATAGTTTTAGTTCACTGACTTTTTCACTTTTTCACTCAGTTCTGTCAGCATATAGATCAAGTGATAACACCATTGATACACAGCTGGGCTGTCCCCTACCCCCTGGCCCCTGTAAACCATAGTCACCGTGCTCTAAGGAAGGTCCCATAGCTGAAAGAAAACCAAAATCCTTTGGGCAGGAAGCACTACTCCTACATCTTGGGGATTTGACATGGCCATGTAAGTCCTGTTTGCCTTCTGGGACTGTTTTGTTCAAAGAAAAGGAGGTGAGTCTTGCCAGCTGCCTGGTTTACAGAGCCTAGGCTCTGGACACACGGGGGGAGATGCGGCCTACTTCCTCACACTGTCGCTCAGGTCACTGGGCAGGACATACATGTGCACAGCAAGCAGAGAGCCTCACAGTAGTAAGAAGCACAGGCCATTTCTTTTTGAATGTTCAACGGAGAGGGAGAGGAGGCGCTCTCAATTGACTGACGCCGCCCTGGCAACAACTAACTCAGATCAAAAGTTCAGTTTCAAGCGGAAAGCTTCCGAGGCCCCGAACAAAGGTGTTTTATTCCCACAGCCTCTTTGCTTTGCTGCTCTTGGCAGGGGGGCAGGAGGGCAGGGAAGGAGATGATAGCGCCTTTCAAGTTTCTGATGGCCTATCATTAGCATCAGGGGCGAGGCGTCTCAGCATTTCTGCTCCTGAATGATTTATCCGGGGCTCTCGTGTTCCCTCTCCCTGAGGCTTTAGGAAGGAGAGTCTCTAAGTAACTTAGGAAACTGAGACTGAAAGAATATATGGCCAGTGAAAGGGGTGACTGCCCAGTTGAATCATGACTTAAGTTCTAATTTATCAAGACCGAGAATCTGAATGCCGCCACCTCTAACAGTTTCTTACTTGTTTTTTTAGGGGTAAGACTGCGTGAATATGTCGAAACAGCCAGTTTCCAATGTCAGAGCCATCCAGGTGAGTAGGCATATTTGTGTTTTAACATCAGGCCTGTGACTTCTAGCCTGTTTGCTTAATAAATCAGACTTTTGCAGTTGTTCGACCCTAACTCATGATTACCTTCAAGAAGAAAGACTCATTGAAGGTGCAATTAAGAAAGGATATAAGGCTAGTAAGGTACAACTGAGAAGGGAGAAGCTATTTTTGTTTAATTGTGCTGAATTGTAAGACATTGACAGTTTATGAATGAGAATTAAATGATTTACAAAAATGTAGTATATATAATTTTTATGTCTAAGTTTTTGATATGCTTATTGATACGAATTAAGAAATACAATCTCCATTTTCACATCCAATTGAGTTTGTCGAGCCATCTGTTTAAAATACACCTTTTTGTAAATAATACCTTTTTCTTGTTAAGTGTTTTTCCCAAGGGTTGGGTATTTATCTTTTAAAGTACACATGCTATTGTGTCTCATCAAGCTGTCCCAGCAAACAAATGCTTTGGTTCTTTACAGTGACTTATGTATCACTCACAAAAAGGGGAGAGGAAAGCAGGCATTTGGGAATGCAAATATAATTATAAAGATAACTTTCAATATTTGTTCTTACCGATTTGTTATTTCTTTTAAGGGCTCTGTTTTTAACTCTCAAATGGCTCCCATACTGGGATGCTGGCCACACGCTTAAATGTAAAATTCCATCTTTCCTTTCCATCACTATGGAGCTGTGTGTGCTTTCTCTAAAGGAACTTTTAGACATTTTTCCCCCTGGACTTTTCTGAACACTGCAGAGCGTGTGGTTGTTCCTGAATATTTTGGGTCTGATGCACCATCACGGCATAAACATACTCATAAGCAAGTGATGGTGTTTTGGCAGGGCGTGTGTATGGCCAGGTTGTAGGGGTTAGAAATCCTAGCATACACCAATGGTAGAGGTGAGTGAAGGGACAGATCTTTACCTGTGGTAACTAACTAATGCATAGCCTTAAATGGATGGGCTTCTTAAGTGGCAAGGTCTGTAACAACCTCTGGAAATGTGTCATAGAACAAACTGCCAAGGAAGGGCCTATTGGCAAGGATTCAACTTCACATTACCACATTTGGCCCTCTGGTGTCCACCTAGTGAGTCTGGGATATACCCTGACATTTGGATCATAGGAAAACAACTTTACCTACTATATCTCTCTGCCTCCGTTTCCACACCTGTAAAATGGGGGTAATAATAGTACACACCACTTAGGGCTACTCATACAAGATGCTTACAACAGCGTAGTAAGCCTTATTAAGTGTCAACCTTTATCATCATGATTATCACTGAGGAACGTTCTACGTTAAAGTGATGAGAACTAATACAATTTAATCACTGAATTTGCAGTTCTCAAGATGCTAAGCATAAATTTCCTTTTTATTTTGCAGGACACAAAATCATAGTCATCTCAGGCTGCTTTTGCTTCTCTTCCCTTTAAAGATAAAGTGTGTTATTTTTCTTCCTTAGTGCTTCCCTCAAATCTACAGTGAAAATTCACCAGTGTTTTACCTATTAATTTTGACCTTGATATATTTTTAGGTCTGTAATATTTAAAAGGTTGCTATTGACTGTTCTCAATAGCTGTTATTATACTACATTTAAAAAAATCTATCCACTCCACCAACAAAGGCAATACAGTGGTTCCTTATGGATGTGGTATTGCCTCTTTCAATATATTTTATGCTACACAAAAACCTAATTTAATGTACCTTCAAATGAAATATTATTTTTTGTGGTTAAATAGGATCCTCACTATCTGATATTTTCCTTTTACCTTTGCATTAACCTAAAGTAGAGTCCATTAAATAAAATGTGAAAATGGTTACACTATATAAATGGTTTATAGTAGGAACATTATCTATGGTATGGTCTTGTCTGGCGTAAGTAGAAACCCCAATGGATGAGGAGTGTCCTGGTTGTGTAAATACTACTTAAAGATCTTAAACATACTATTCAACACAATACAGTTTCTCTTCCTTTTTATTAGTATCTTATCTCCAAATCAGTACAGCTGTCATTTCCTGGGTATATATTTTGTGCCAGGCACCATGCTAAGTGGATTGATCCCTGTGTTTGACGAGCTCATAGCCTCTAGGACTTACTAGCTGTGTGACTTTGGGCAAGTTGTTTATCCTCTTTGTGCCTTGGTTTCCTCATCTGTCAAGTGGGGAATTAATAACAGTACCAATCTCATACACTTGCTGTGAGGGTTAAATGAATTAATACATATAAATGCTTAGGCAGGTGCCTATCTCATTGTAACTGCTTAATAACTATTAGTCGTTATTATCAGTCATCATCATCATCGTCGTCATCATCATCATCATCTAGTTCAACAGTTCCCGAAGTGTATCTCTTGGAATACTAGTTTTATGGGATGTGGTTACTTAAAGGGTTCCATGATAAACTGTTTGGGAAACATTACATTGAGCAAAGTTGAATAAGATCTTTATTGTGGAATTTCTCAGAGTGCACAACTTGCTAATGTCTTTGTAGATTCCTAAGAAGGTGGTAATGTGTGCAATGTTTTCTAAATACATTGTACATTTTTCATGAGTACTTGCAGGTTAGTATTTTGCAGTGTAAACTTCTGGAAATAATGCTTAGATCTCTGTTTTGTCTGGATTGAATAAACCTTAGCCACTGTCAACCATACTTCCAATAGATGTTTACATAGCTGAATTACTTACTGCACCTATGTGCTCAGAGAACATGGAGCCAAATGGTTACAAATCTCTGCATGACCACTCACTCACTCTGTGATCTTAGTTCACCCTTAGTTTACCCTTCTGCAAAATGGGGACAATCATACTACTTAATAAGATCGTTATAATGAATAAATAAAATAATGTATGGCAAGTGTCTGGTTTATAGTACACAAATTCCTTAAGAGATGGCTTTTGTAACTATCCAAGTAATGCATGGAATGGTGTTGCTTTCTCTTCAACTTGTTCCATCTCCTCCAAGCTCCAGAATAAGAGGGAGGCCAGAACTAGATCCATCTATAGAGGAGGTGGAGAGTTGTCTTTCGCAGCCATACTGAAGAAGAGATGGTCTTTGGACTATAAGCGCATTCTATATAATTCTACATTTATTTTCTGTTGTATTAATGAGTCTCATTTATGCCAGGGACATAAATATATCCATAAGAAGTCAGTCGATCTTTTCATAGCCTGGAGAGTGCCTTTGTCTCCAAAGAAGCTGATAAGGATCTATACCAGATATGGGTAAATCTTTTCTGTAAAGTACCAGAAAGTAAATATTTTGGTACTTGCAGAACATAGGGTCTCTGTTTCAACCACTCAACTCTGAGGGTATACTGTAGCACAAAAATGGTCATAGGCAATACATAAGTGAATGACTGTGGCTGTGCGCCAATAAAATTTTATTTACAGAAACAGGTGGCAGGCTGGATTTGGTCCATAAGCTGTAGTTTGCTGACCCTGGTTCTGTATTCTCCAGGCTGTTCAACTCCACTGTTGTTGGGAATGGAGTTGCAACCAAGGTAACGTCAGCACACTCGGCATAGTGGGTCTGATCTCTTCAGATGAATTTGACATGACAGGTGGTGAGGAAAGCTAGAGCTGCCGGGAAATCTAATGCCATCAACGATCTGTGTGGTGTCTCTCTAATGAGACCAAGTGACATTGGCCACTGGAAGCACCTACCTGTCCTTCCCCTTCCTCCTGAATACACTTTATTTGAAAATCACCATGGACCTCTCCAGGGCCTCAGTCTACCCAGAGCCAACATTCTCTTTGTCATCACTAGTCCTCACTGGTCTTTTCTCTATACCACTGGTCAAAGTAAGCTCATTATTATTTGTTCTCTCCCATGAGGTCTGAGAGCTTTGTGGTTAAATGGAAAAGAGTCCTGTGCCCTACGCTTAGCTCTGCTCTGTGACTTCATTTCCCTGATCCTTGTGATCTGCAAATGGAGGGTGCTTCATTAAATGACCTCAAAGCCCCTATCCAGCTTTTAATAGTCTATGAACTTCATGAGAATAACCTCTTAGATTTATTATTAGGATGATAATAATAGTAACAATTTCTTAAGGGTTTACTATGTACTTGGCACAGAGCAAATGGGATTTCTATGGATCCTAATAAAAGATTTAGAGAGGCACACACATACGCACACAAACAAAATCCCACCCACAAACCAATTAACCAAACAAAAATATCTCACCCACGATCACACAACTTGTAAGTAGGACAGTCAGGACAACACAAACTCAAGTTGTGTGATCCCAAAGCCCACGTCTGGATCTACCCTACAATACTGTTTAGCCTCCTTACTTACCATCCCTGCCTTGGCACAAAGAGTGAGGATAGGATAATCATAAATAATAAGGGTATTGAAGGGACAATTACCATTTTATGGATGTTGGGTCCTTTCTTTTGAAGAGCTAATCTGACATTCAGAAAGTGTCAGCATTTCAGCAAAGAGGCTAATAGCCTACATTGATTAGTCATCTTAAATATAAGTTGGCTAGGAATGAAAAGTACAAAGTAAAGTGACTCAGTGACAAACACAGTCTTGAAGTACAAATGACCATGGCCATGGAATTCCCACCTCCCTGCTTAACTGACTTAATGAAGCTGTTTGTAAAACTAAACCTGACTCCTTTATCATACATTTTGAAGCAATGATTATGTGAGTCCTGTGTCATTAGTGGGTGTGTGGCTTCTTACTGTGGGAAGTTTTCCATTGTTACTCAATCCAGGTGTAGAAAAGAATATCTTGATGTCCCACCTTTTAGTACTTTTTTCCCTTCCCTGCCCATTATCATTGTTCTTCTATTCTCCATTGCCCAGGGCATAAAAGCTCCATGGAAGAATAAAACAGCCTGACCGCCCCCCCCCCAA